>WIPJ01001771.1:34607-66471 GCA_018155075.1 Cassiopea andromeda
ATGATGATGATGATGATGATGATGATGATGATGATGATGATGATGATGATGATGGTGATGATGATGAATATGATGATGATAATTATGATGATAGGTCTAATGAGATAAATAACAGCCATTATAAAAATCGTACTGAAAATGATGATCATGACTGTTCCTGATGATGATTGTGATCTTGCTAATCATCGCAGTTCTCACAATCATGATAATTCTGTATTCACAATGAGTGTGATAATTGTGGGGCTGATACTTATGGAAATAAGAACAAGTTCCCTCTAGCTTTTGTGGTTTAATTTTCTAGGCAATTGCAGTCCTTGCCCGGAGATACATGCAATCGCACGTGGGCATGTGCACACATGCAAAATCACCAACACGAGAGAAAAATCGCCTATGCCAACGTGTAATCAAACATGTCGAATATGAACTTTGTTTTCGCAACTGTAACACTAGTGACTGTCACTATTTGCTTTCACAGCTCCATTTTATCCTGTTTTACCCTAAATGGGAAATTTAGCATACACGTTTTTTTTATAAAGAAACCGTGATTTTGCCTGAGCCTCAATTTTCTTTACTTTTCCCAAATTTAGCCTAAGATTTTCTTAACTTTTACTGAAATAAACTGGCTAAATTGGTTTACACTTTCGTTATTAATATTGTACACTTAAATTTGAATTCCATCTTTAGCATCTTGAATGCAATAACGATGAAATATCGATTTTTGGCCAAGAAAACACTAAATTTTGGAAATTCAGCCTCGTGATTTTCTTAAGATTTTGTTAAGATTTTGACAATTTGAGCCTCAATTTCTTATAAACCTTTTTCTTATAAAAAAACGTGTACTTCAGTAACAAGATGCTTTGAATTACGGATAGAAAAATCTTGGATCGCAATTGCAATTGTAAATAAGAGCAATTACTCGTGCAAACGAGGGTGCACGTGGGCATTGACGCTCGTGCACGAATTTCTACCGGGCATGGACTGCAACAGATCATGTAAAAAAGTAACTCTTCAAATTCATATCCGAGTAGTTAGTATTACTATCCTTAACCATTGCTTGTGGGTCTTTTGTTGCTCTGTTTGCTTTAAGGTTTAATTCAATTTGTATCAGAATGTTCAATGTCTAATGTCAGACCGTTTGCATCAGAATGTTTAATCAGAATTAAACATTAATATTTAACTGCATTTGCATCAGAATATCCCTGAACAAGTTGTGTTGACTCTTCTTTTCCACGAGGGACGCAGGGACACGAGGACAACGCGGGAACAGCACCCCTCCTGCCCTTGAAGAGCTCGGGCAAAGGAGAGAGAGTGTCCTTCTTATGCTGTCTAATGATAGAAGTTCTTAAAATTTTCTTCTTGCATTCATTCTTCTCTAAGGGTTTATCTCCTTCTATCCTCAGCAATTCATGACTTGCCACGAAATGCAACAGCGGTTGGAGGCATATGCTTGTGAAAGTAACCCGTAAGTTTAAATTCTGACGTCATTATGACGTCATAATCAGTGCAAGTACTCTTCTCCAAATTATGCTCCCCCCCTGCCTTACTGTTACTCCGGCATCCAGCTTTCCACGGTTCCTTTTCATCATAAGCAATAAACAGTCTTCATCTTAACCTTATTACTAAATGTTACAGTTTTAGACTTTCCAGGAGTTTTAACTCGCAATATCCCTTTCAATTTCTCACTTGTCATCACTATCTTTACTTCTTTCCAGAGATCATCATCAGAGTAAGAGTCACTATCACTTTCGTTCTGGAATAACTTCTGACGTAAAAGCTCTCGGGCCATTCTTCTCCTCTCTGAAAAATTTCTGTTTACCGTATTGTGTTTCTTAAAATATTCTGCATTGAGTCTCTTGCAGTTTTCTTCGTTTTGTTTCTTTCCCTCTTTAACTTTCTTTTGAGCATCGTCTACTATGCTTTTTCCTTCAGTTATTTTCACGCCATTCTCTATTTTGTTTGGTTTATCTATCACTTTTTTACAGTTGTTGTTAGTGCTTCCTTTGTTTAAAATAACTAAGGAGTGCAATGGTTCAGGGATATTGTCCGTTCCGCTAATTTTCTGAGGAGTCTTCATCCAGGTTGTATCAGACAGTTTCCTGTGCCTTTCATTCCGAAAAATTCTTGCCTTGATTTGTGCAGGACGATCACTTACATTTGGCATAGCATCTAAACGCAAATCCTCTGTTCCTGTGTTCTGCATTTTACCCAAATTTCCTTCATTGTTCGTAGATCTACTTCGATCGAAACTGTAGCTGTTGATTCTCTCTATCGACCACCTCCTCCGTAGGAGTTGACCATGAGAGAAATTCCCATCTTGGCTATGGGATGCAACTACTTCTTCAGGAGTTGAAATTAGCTTGGAAGAATCAGGTGTACCATTCTCAGCCTTATCTCTACTAGATGATCTCTCTAGAGATTCTCTCCTCTTTGGAAATAGAGGCTCTAAAATGTTCTCTTGTTTGTCAGAGGCAATGCTACGACTGGCTAATGGAGTCTCTTGAACAGAATTGCATGGCTCATAGATACACGTTGCATCTAAACTCCAAGCACCTTTAGTACAGTGAACGGCCCGTTTGTTGCTTTGTCTATCATCTGGAAACCAGCTTCGTTTTTGCTGGCCTCTTTCAAGAGACAATTTTCTCGTTCTTTTTGTCATAGAAGCGTTTTTAATCTCATGAGTGACAATTTTCTGTGCACTGACCGCTCTTCGCAAAGAAGAGCTTTTACATGTCGTTCTTTCTTCTGCTATAGTATCCTTGCTTGGAAGCTGTCCCACAGTTAATCTTCCTCTAATCTCAGCTTCCTCAGCTCTTTTCCATTCGCCTTCGTGTTCATGCTTGCATGCATACCCGTTTGAAGAGCTTTGATATGCATTTCCCTGCTTAACACGACACATGTCATCAAGTTGTCCATCCAGAGTTTGTGTAAATTTCCCCCTCGGGGCGCGAAAACCTTGCGAGAGCTTTTTGGGGGAATCTGTACCTTCGCAGCTACTTGCAGTGGCTTTCATCCTATATAGCTTCACATTATCACGGCTAGTTTTGGGAAAATGTTGACCGGTATTTGAATGGTGTCGCAGCGCACATCCACTTCCCTCTCCAAAGGAAACTTCGTCAATTCCAGCCGATCCCTTGTCTTTTCTGTCACCAATTCTCAACAACATAAAATCTTCTTTAATAAGATCTCTGGCAATCGTTGTCTCACAATTTTTACCTGAGGAGCTGTCTGTTACGGGCAAACATCGATCTTCACGTGCTAAGATTCTCTGTGATTTAGCACCGCTTTTAATGGGACTACAGCGGCCAGTTTTTGGTTCACCATCAATCATTTGATTTTGGTCCATCTCTCTTGCATTGAGCGTATGCTTCTGCCCATTCCTGTAGTTGTGACTCTTTACAAAAGAATGTCTAGAAACGCTTGTTGACTTTGATATTGGAGTATTTTGTGGCAGGTTCTCTATGATAATAGTTGTCACAGCAAGACATATACCTGCGGAATTAACAAGTGGTCTAGCTGCAACGGCCTTTTCCTTAGTTGGTACAATCTACCTTTTTTGGAAACAATCATCAATCTATGTCCTTTAGCTTGACGTTTTCTACATTGCAATAACATATAAACTTTTAAGCCTTCCTTTGCTATCAACACTTTTAACTACTTTATACCATCCAGATCGCCTTTTCAACAGTTGAATTAATGCTATTATTCTTCGTAAGAGGCTATACAATGGAATTGAATCTGTTAGTAAACAAAGTTTTTAAATTCATGGTGACTTGCATTATTCATGCTAGCTAACTGTGAACTTGCCTTAATCTATGTCTTTACGTTGATGATTCCCTTTTTACATTTCTGGTTAGCTCCTTGCGTTATATCACTAGGCGCACAACTAGGAATTTTCGAGGGCAGGGGTTCAATCCACGAAAAGGCACATCAAAACTTTTTACAGAAGATACGGCCTTTGAATACTGTTTTGCAGATTCATAAATGAAGGAAATAGTGTGGGAAGTTTACTGGTATGGTTATTTCTGAAGTCCGACGATCTTTATTGCAATCTCTTTCCACGGGGAAGAAAAGGAAAATTTCAAGGGCCTGGGCGATGCCCGTGGAAAATTTTTGGAACCATGCATTTTCAATATATAGAAAACACCTTTTTGATATAGAAAGGGTATTGCAAATAAGGTACTTTCACTCTTTTGCTGAAAAGGCCAGGGATCCAGACCCCCAGTACCCCCTAGTTGCACACCTGATCACTATTTACATGTAGCATAATTCTTTTCTACTTTCTACATTATCTGTTCAAACATCATCAGCACCTCTGGTCCTCTCTGGTCCTCTCTCCTAAACCAATATGACTATGATGTATTGCTAAGTATATTTTAGTTTTGCTGAAGGGTAATTCGTGTAAAAATAAGTTAATATGAATATGAATATATATCTACATTAGTGGCCTTTCCTAAAGTCATAAAAAACTGTACTGTTGCCAAGTATGCCGATGATATTGGTCTTTTCTTTTGTGGTGCTAATTTAGCTCTGCAGAATGATACCATCAACAAGGATCTTCAGAGCCTTGACAATTGGCTTAAAGGGAACAAGCTATCGTTAAATGTAGTTAAAACTGTTTCCATGAATATGTTATCTCGTTGAAAGCATCAGGAGATATTAGGCGGATTAGACTTGAGAAAACGGGACGCAAATGTTTACAATGTAAAAGAAAGAAAATATCTTGGTCTTCAGATTGATAGGCATCTAACTTGGAAAAAGCACGTGGATACAATCTCGAGGAAGGTCTCCCCTGCCTTACGACTATTGAAACGTCCAACACAATTTTTACCACAGAACATCTTGAAGAACTTATAGTTAAGCATAATGGAGCCACATTTTAGATATTGTTCCTCTGTCTGGGGGTGTTGTAGCACAACTTACATAAACAGACTCCAAAAGCTACAGAATAGAGCAGTTAGAATAATAACTAACAGTGCATTCGACACCCCAGACAAACCACTATTGGCAAACCTTAGTCTAAGATTAATTAGAGAATTTAGCGAAAATAAGTTAAAACTTATAACTTTTAAGTCCCTCAATGAATTTGCTCCAACTTAGCTTATCTGATAGGGACTTGAAGCTGACACTGAAAAAATTGTGGAATGGTCTCTCAGCTGGTGCCCAACAAACACTATCTTTGGCATCTTTTAAGTCATATTTGTAAATACTTGTTTTATATATCTAGTGTTACACTTATACATGTAGACTTTTAAAATGTATACTTTTTCTTTCTTTTTCTTTGTAAGTTTTTAGCTTTTATATTTGTTAAATAGACGGTCCCTTGCAAACCAGCTTAGCTGAATGGCCCATCGTCTTTAAAAAATTGAAATGATGATGGTAATGATGACGATGATGATGATGATGATGATGATGATGATGATGATGATGATGATGATGATGATGATGATGATGGTGATGATGATGATTATGATGATGGTAATTATGATGATAGGTCTAATGAGATAAATAACAGCCATTATAAAAATCGTACTGAAAATGATGATCATGACTGTTCATGATGATGATTGTGATCTTGCTAATCATCGCAGTTCTCATAATCATGATAATTCTGTATTCACAATGAGTGTGATAATTGTGGAGCTGATACTTTTGGAAATAAGAGCAAGTTCCTTCTAGCTTTTGTGGTTTACTTTTCTAGGCAATTGCAGTCCTTGCCCGGAGACACGTGCAATCGCACGTGGGCATGTGCACACGTGCAAAATCACCAACACGAGCGAAAAATCGCCCATGCCAACGTGTAATCAAACATGTCAAACATGAACTTTGTTGTCGCAACTGTAACACTAGTGACTGTCACTATTTGCTTTCACAGCTCCGTTTTATCCTGTTTTACCCTAAATGGGAAATTTGGCATACACGTCTTTTTTATAAAGAAACCGTGATTTTGCCTGAGCCTCAATTTTCTTTCCTTTTCCCAAATTGAGCCTAAGATTTTCTTAACTTTTACTTAAATAAACTGGCTAAAATGGTTTACACTTTCGTTATTAATATTGTACACTTAAATTTGAATTCCATCTTTAGCATCTTGAATGCAATAACGATGAAATATCGATTTTTGGCCAAGAAAACACTAAATTTTGGAAATTCAGCCTCGTGATTTTCTTAAGATTTTCTTAAGATTTGACAATTTGAGCCTCAATTTCTTATAAACCTTTTTCTTATAAAAAAACGTGTGCTTCAGTAACAAGATGCTTTGAATTACGGATAGAAAAATCTTGGATCGCACTTGCAATTCTAAATAAGAGCAATTACTCGTGCAACCGAGGGTGCACGTGGGCATTGACGCTCGTGCACGAATTTCTACCGGGCATGGACTGCAACAGATCGTGTAAAAAAGTAACTCTTCAAATTCATATCCGAGTAGTTAGTATTACTATCCTTAACCATTGCTTGTGGGTCTTTTGTTGCTCTGTTTGCTTCAAGGTTTAACTCAATTTGTATCAGAATGTTCAATGTCTAATGTCAGACCGTTTGCATTAGAATGTTTAATCAGAATTAAACATTAATGTTTAACTGCATTTGCATCAGAATATCCCTGAACAAGTTGTGTTGACTCTTCTTTTCCACAAGGGACGCCGGGACACGAGGGCAACGCGGGAACAGCACCCCTCCTGCCCTTGAAGAGCTTGGCCAAGGGAGAGAGAAGTTCTTAAAATTTTCCTCTTGCATTCATTCTTCTCTAAGGGTTTATCTCCTTCTATCCTCAGCAATTCATGACTTGCCACGAAATGCAACACCGGTTGGAGGCATATGCTTGTGAAAGTAACCCGTAAGTTTAAATTCTGACGTCATTATGACGTCATAATCAGTGCAAGTACTCTTCTCCAAATTCTGCTCCCCCCTGCCCTACTGTTACTCCGGCATCCAGCTTTCCACGGTTCCTTTTCATCATAAGCAATAAACAGTCTTCATCTTAACCTTATTACTAAATGTTACAGTTTTAGACTTTCCAGGCGTTTTAACTCGCAATATCCCTTTCAATTTCTCACTTGTCATCACTATCTTTACTTCTTTCCAGAGATCATCATCAGAGTAAGAGTCACTATCACTTTCGTTCTGGAATAACTTCTGACGTAAAAGCTCTCGGGCCATTCTTCTCCTCTCTGAAAAATTTCTGTTTACCGTATTGTGTTTCTTAAAATGTTCTGCATTGAGTCTCTTGCAGTTTTCTTCGTTTTGTTTCTTTCCCTCTTTAACTTTCTTTTGAGCATCGTCTACTATGTTTTTTCCTTCAGTTATTTTCACGCCATTCTCTATTTTGTTTGGTTTATCTATCACTTTTTTACAGTTGTTGTTAGTGCTTCCTTTGTTTGAAATAACTAAGGAGTGCAATGGTTCAGGTATATTGTCCGTTCCATTAATTTTCTGAGGAGTCTTCATCCAGGTTGTATCAGACAGTTTCCTGTGCCTTTCATTCCGAAAAATTCTTGCCTTGATTTGTGCAGGACGATCACTTACATTTGGCATAGCATCTAAACGCAAATCCTCTGTTCCTGTGTTCTTCATTTTGCCCAAATTTTCTTCATTGTTCGTAGATCTACTTCGATCGAAACTGTAGCTGTTGATTCTCTCTATCGACCATCTCCTCCGTATGAGTTGACCATGAGAGAAATTCGCATCTTGGCTATGGGATGCAACTAATTCTTCAGGAGTTGAAATTAGCTTGGAAGAATCAGGTGTACCATTCTCAGCCTTATCTCTACTAGATGATCTTTCTAGAGATTCTCTCCTCTTTGGAAATAGAGGCTCTAAAATGTTCTCTTGTTTGTCAGAGGCAATGCTGCGACTGGCTAATGGAGTCTCTTGAACAGAATTGCATGGCTCATAGATACACGTTGCATCTAAACTCCAAGCACCTTTGGTACAGTGAACGGCCCGTCTGTTGCTTTGTCTATCGTCTGGAAACCAGCTTCGTTCTTGGTGGCCTCTTTCAAGAGACAATTTTCTCGTTCTTTTTGTCATAGAAGAGTTTTTAATCTCATGAGTAACACTTTTTTGTGCACTGACCGCTCTTCGCAAAGAAGAGCTTTTACATGTCGTTCTTTCTTCTGCTATTGTATCCTTGCTTGGAAGCTGTCCCACAGTTAATCTTTCTCTAGTCTCAGCTTCCTCAGCTCTTTTCCAGAGTTCGCATTCTTGTTCGTGCTTGCACGCATACTCGTTTGAAGAGCTTCGAGATGTATTTCCCTGGTTAGTACGACAAATGTCATCAAGTCGTCCATCCCAAGTTTGTGTAAATTTCCCCCTCGGGGCGCGAAAACCTTGCGAGAGCTTTTTAGGGGAATTTGTACCTTCGCAGCTACTTGCAGTGGCTTTCATCCTATATAGCTTCACATTATCACGGCTAGTTTTGGGAAAATGTTGACCGGTATTTGAATGGTGTCGCAGCGCACATCCACTTCCCTCTCCAAAGGAAACTTCGTCAATTCCAGCCCATCCCTTGTCTTTTCTGTCACCAATTCTCAACAACATAAAATCTTCTTTAATAAGATCTCTGACAATCGTCGTCTCACAACTTTTACCTGAAGAGCTGTCTGTTACGGGCAAACATCGATCTTCACGTGCTAAGATTCTCTGTGATTTAGCACCGCTTTTAATGGGCCTACAGCGGCCAGTTTTTGGTTCACCATCAATCATTTGATTTTGGTCCATCTCTCTTGCATTGAGCGTATGCTTCTGCCCATTCCTGTAGTTGTGACTCTTTACAAAAGAATGTCTAGAAACGCTTGTTGACTTTGATATTGGAGTATTTTGTGGCAGGTTCTCTATGATAATAGTTGTCACAGCAAGACATATACCTGCGGAATTAACAAGTGGTCTAGCTGCAACGGTCTTTTCCTTAGTTGGTACAATCTACCTTTTTTGGAAACAATCATCAATCTATTTCCTTTAGCTTGACGTTTTCTACATTGCAATAACATATAAACTTTTAAGCCTTCCTTTGCTATCAACACTTTTAACTACTTTATACCATCCAGATCGCCTTTTCAACAGTTGAATTAATGCTATTATTCTTCGTAAGAGGCTATACAATGGAAATTGAATCTGTTAGTAAACAAGGTTTTTAAATTCATGGTGACTTGCATTATTCATGCTAGCTAACTGTGAACTTGCCTTAATCTATGTCTTTACGTTGATGATTCCATTTTTACATTTCTGGTTAGCTCCTTGCGTTATATCACTAGGCGCACAACTAGGAATTTTCGAGGGCAGGGGTTCAATCCACGAAAAGGCACACCAAAACTTTTTACAGAAGATACGGCCTTTGAATACTGTTTGCAGATTCATAAATGAAGGAAATAGTGTGGGAAGTTTACTGGTATGGTTATTTCTGAAGTCCGACGATCTTTATTGCAATCTCTTTCCACGGGGAAGAAAAGGAAAATTTCAAGGGCCTGGGCGATGCCCGTGGAAAATTTTTGGAACCATGCCTTTTCAATCTATGGAAAACACCTTTTTGATATAGAAAGGGTATTGCAAATAAGGTACTTTCACTCTTTTGCTGAAAAGGCCAGGGATCCAGATCCCCAGTACCCCCTAGTTACATACCTGATCACTATTTACATGTAGCATAATTCTTTTCTACTTTCTACATTATCTGTTCAAACATCATCAGCACCTCTGGTCCTCTCTGGTCCTCTCTCCTAAACCAATATGACTATGATGTATTGCTAAGTTTATTTTAGTTTTGCTGAAGGGTAATTCGTGTAAAAATAAGTTAATATGAATATGAATATATATCTACATTAGTGGCCTTTCCTAAAGTCATAAAAAACTGTACTGTTGCCAAGTATGCCGATGATATTGGTCTTTTCTTTTGTGGTGCTAATATAGCTCAGCAGAATGATGCAATCAACAAGGATCTTCAGAGCCTTGACGATTGGCTTAAAGGGAACAAGCTATCGTTAAATGTAGTTATACTGTTTCCAGAATATCTTATCTCGTTGAAAGCACAAGAAGATATTAGGCGAATAAGACTTGAGAAAGCGTGACACAAATGTTTACAATGTAAAAGAAACAAAATGTCTTCGTCTTTAAATTGATAGGCATCTAACTTGAAAAACCACATGGACGCAATCTCGAGGAAAGTCTCCCTTGCCTGAGTATTGAAGCATGCAAGACAATTTTTAACACAGAACATCTTGAAGAACTTATATATAAGCATAATGGAGCCACATTTTAGATATTGCTCCTCTGTCTGGTGGTGTTATAGCACAACTGACATAAACAGACTCCAAAAGCTACAGAATAGAGCAGTTAGAATAATGACTAACAGTGCATTCGACACCCATGACAAAGCACTATCTGCAAAACTTAGTCTAAGATCGATCAGCGACCTTTACGAAAATGAGTTAAAACTAATAACTTATAAGTCCCTCAATGACCTTGCTCCATATTGCCTTAGACAACTTCTAATTCGCAATTCTCAACAATCTTGTCGAGCCCTAAGAAACAATGATAGGGACTTGAAGCTGACTGAAAAAATTGTGGATGGTCTCTCAGCTGGTGCTAAACAAACACAACCTCTTGCATCTTTTAATCTTAGATACCTAATTTTACACTTATAAATGTAGACTTTTAAAATATATACATTTTTCTTTCTTTTTCTTTGTAAGTTTTCAGCTTTTGTATTTTTTAAATAGACAACCCCTTGCAAACCAGCTTAGCTGAATGGGCCATCGTCTTTAAAAAATTGAAATGATGATGGTAATGATGATGATGATGATGATGATGATGATGATGATGATGATGATGATGATGATGATGATGATGATGATGAGGATGATGAGCATCTGTAGGCTCAACTCGTTAACATCTCTGCTTTCCTTGTGCACTTTCAGGATATAGCAGCACACAGAAGAAGCTCTCTGTATCTATTGCTATCCAATGTAAGTTTTCAGTTTCTTTAACCTAGGATTCCAAACCCATTTTACCTGTTCTTACCTCTAAAAATGTAAACAAACGCATACAAACTAAATTTCCTAAATCCCTGAGAGGGAGGAAGTGAGGGAGCAAATTACCCCAAGAACCTCAAGGTCTTAGGGGCTTCTTCAACCTGAGGGCCTCAAGTTCTTGGACGTCATAAAGTAAAAATGACAGTAATTTTCTTAGGTTGGCCTCCGAGCCTTCTATTTCTGATTTCATTCGTAGGCGCCTCCTATTTCTCTTTTGCCCCAATTGTGCAGCAGTGCCTCTGAAACGTCTCAGCAGCCCTGCTACAGGCCTTCCTGGGGGTGGGGAACTAACCAGACATGTATCATTTGCACCCCTAGACATTAGGATACGTGCAGGGATGTAGCGACAGTGTAACACCCCCAACTTTTGGAATTTGAAAAATGTAGGTAAAATTAAGTCATTACATTGTCAATATCAAGTAATTTTTGAAGATTCGAAGGCTAGATAATGCTTGTACAACAGTTGAAAGAGCATGCAGTTACAGGAATTGCATTTGTATTGGCAAAAACCGGTATCAATATAGCGTTTTCCAGCCAACTGAGAACCGTTTCCTTGAAATTTTTTCTCCTGCCCCACCATGGTGGGACCTATAACAGATACGAGAGAATGTCTAGCACATTGAAAAGTCTTGATAACCATGCTTTCTCTCCTACAAATGCATTGATGCAATAGGGAGGGCAAGCATGGTTACTTCTAGCTTTTGCTGTAGGGCCATTCTCACGAAATGTTAACCCGGAGTGTAACAGCAACTCTCTAGCTAAGGGCAAAAAATAGTTGAAATCAGTAGAGTATTGATGACAATACAATGTTTTGGACATTAACAATACAATTGGCGAATTTTTTTTCAAATTTCCAGTTTTTGTTTGATTGAGATTGTTTTCAAAATTGCTTCCGTCATGCATTTTTTGACGTACATCAAGAGACATTTTACCAAATTTGTCCAGAAAATAAAGAAAATTAACTAAACTATCCAAGTTGCTTTGAAACTTTATCTACTAGTATTACTAAGTACTCAACCATTTTTGATTCGCTCTTAGAAATTCAGAGAAATGTTAAGAAGCAAAATATTGCTGGGATTATGTAATCTGTACGATGTCATTACCTCACACAACTTTAAAGCCTTCTGCTAGAAGTAGGTTCTGCTGGATGCAGAGTTATTTTGCAAATATTTAAGCTCTGTGCATTAAATTTCATGTCAAATACATTTTTGAGTTCATTTCGAATGTCTTCATTAGCATTTTAGCCATTTTATCTCAAATTTTCACCTTGGATGTCACGTACGTCACGCGAGAATGGCCATGTAGCATTATGAGCACCAAGAGAATGTCTGGTGAGAGTAAAGTGATTGTCTAATAATAATTATCAAGCGAAAACTTTTCCTCAGTATGCTGACATGCTGGTTTGGAGTTTTAGCTGATTTTTATGCTGCTAGAAATTAAATTAGCTATGATAAAGAATTTCCCCTTTTCAGTGGTGTCATTCTAAAATTGCAACAAAAGGGCTGGGCTGCAGGAAGTATGTCGGCCATGCCTTTAATCGCGCCCATTTTTGCATGTATGACAATAATGTGCTTATCAAACCAGTGTATATGAAAGTGCTAAATAAAGGTATAGGGTTGTACTATAGGATTGTAGCGTTCTTTTTCTATTAGCATAGGGTATAGAGCTGTAGCATTGCAGTATAGCAGCATTCATGGTAGCATTGCAGTATATTAGCATTGCAGTATAGCAGCATGGGGTTGTAGCATTCGCTAAATCTGATAATCTTATCAAGTTTTAGAAAGCAGCTTCTAAACCTGCAGGACCCCAACACGAAAATTTCGTACAGCAGCAATTAACATTGTATCCCTGATATTTTAGTTTATTTATTTTCTTTTCTACTCTGTAGCTATTTATCTATTTATTTTATTTATTTATTATAAGTGCATAAATATTAACTAAAATGAACGTATAAGTGAATTAAATGTTTACTTTGCTACAACCCCATGCAAAAGCAGGAGAAAGCAAGTATAATGCTGTAGCATTCTTCTTCTGTTGATAGAAACTTACCTTTCCTTTATTCTTCTTTGGCAATAGTTGCGTAGTTATTATTATAATTATTATTACTAAAATATGTTTATCTTGTTTATATTTGTTTATATGTTTATAGATAAAACATGTTAATATTATTATTAAAACATCTTATGAACTTATCCAGTCCAAAAGATGTTCGAAAAAAGGGATTCTGCCCCCCAAAATCTCTCACAACTTTAACAAGGGGGTGGAGTCCCCTCCGCGACACCCCTACCCCTTCTCTAACCTCCTGCTTAGACAAATCCTATGTTGACGACTATTTTATCATTTTATTAGCTATGGTATCAAGAATCAGGACGATGAGATATAGAGTCCACATGACTTTAGTACATTTCATTTAACATAACCAGGCACTAGCATGAGACTATTCCAAAAGCAAGACTATTCCATATAAAGCTATTCCAATGTGACATATAGAGTATTCATGATTAAGACCATTCTGATATGAGTAAACGTTTCGACTCGATTTGAGCGATCATTAAGGCCTGTTTAAACGATCCAGCATTTCACCCAGCATCTATGTTGGCTAAGTGTTGGGCGAAGTGTTGGATTGTTTAAACAGGCCTTTAGTTCAAAAATATAGAAAGGGAGGCATTTAAATACTAAAAGTGGGATCAAAATCACGTAGGAGCAATGGCATCCAAATAAATGTATTGGAATAAATGGCTGCAGTAAATGATTGCAATTAAGGTGCTGGAAAACAACGATAGAAAGAAGCTACAAGGTATGAAAACAGCTAGGGAAAAGCCAACAAGATGACAAAGTAGGCTGTCATTATACACAATAGACTATTTCTGAAGTTTTGATATATAAAACAGCTTTAATGTACATTTAGACTTTTCCAGTGCAACATCAGAGCAGCTGCTACCCGGTACGTCGGAGCAACATTAGGGCAGGGTGGAGCTCAAGCTTGGAGAATGGGACGCACATTGACTGTGACGTCATGACTACGTAAGAAGTTTTACCTGAGGACAACTTTACTCAAATGTATGCTTCCAACGGTTGCTACAATCCGTGGCAGGTGATGAATTTCTGAGGATATAAAGAGGTCGAGCTTTAAAAAGAACGAATGAATGAAAAAATGTGAAAGAAATTTTATCAATAGACGCCATAGGAAGGACACTTTTCCTCCCTTGTCCCTGCTCTTCAAAGACAGGAAGGGCGCTGCCCCCTTCACCTCCGTATTCCAACGTTCCTGGCTGAGACCAGGAACAGATTCCCAACAAATACATAGTGTACCACTGAACTTTGTCCCGTCTTTCCTCCCTCGTGATCAGAAAAGTGTGGGACATTAGGGTGGTTTTTATTTGTACAAATATGATCTATTGAGGGATGGACTATCTTGGCACAAGCAATCAGTTTCTAGAATCAGGTTCAGCTCTCGCAATCAACTCTAGAAGTTGAATCAAGTTCAACTCTCGCACGACCAAAGCCAGTTACAGTATGCTTAACTTGCTGGTTACTTCAAGTAGGCGACTAGCGCTGTTGAGTTTGCTGATGTGGAAAACAGCCGTTTGCAAGCAGACAAGTAGCACAAGCTAGGCTATCAGGGAAGCACTCAATATACGTTATTGCAAGCTAAAGAAGAGTATATTTATTTTCCAAGTATGTCTTTATCTATGTCATGCTTTCTTGTGATTATCGACAAACAGATTTTCAAGTCAGTGCAACCGATTGTTTAGGCCAAACAGCATCCTCTTGCTTTGCCAACTGAGTCAACTCAATAATCCTACTTTTGTTCTTAGCTGGCAAGGCTTCTCCAATGCCTGCAAGGTATGTATTTGAAACTGATTGACTATTCCTCGTCAATATAAACTCCATTTTTGGGCTAAGTCAAAGTCGTGGTAGATTAATGCTGGAATCATGCTGACGTCATGTTCTTTGCTTCTGTTCTGTATACCCATGTTTGCTGAAAAGCAACAGGGCTATAACCTGCAACGTTCCTCCCCTGCCAAACATGTATTTACCTCTTGGGCATGCACAAGTGAGCCTCAACCCCAATACAAAGGCAAAATCTATACTACTGTTTGTAGAAATAGGTACCAAAGTAGCAAAAGAAACATTGGGAATGTTCATGAAGTTGAGAAAAGAGCCTTATATTTTTTAATTTTGGATCTGAAAAATGCGACATGTAAAAACATATCATGGAATAAGATTTATGTGAACTGAACTGCTTCAAGTTCAGGTTACAACATCATTGTTTAAAGCTTTTAGAGTATAAACAAATAGAAAATGGTATTAGATGGCGTGGCACCTTTTTGTAGAGAATAGATGTAAGAAAGAGAAAAGTATTTTTGTCTACAGAAAAAGTGGGGGCAGTGCCCCCGGCCCCCGTTTTTAATGCCCCTGGTACTATAAGTCAAACACACAAAGTTCATAGTCTTAATGAAGCCTGAGCCTTGCATCATTCTTAACTTATTCTTAAACATCAGCAACTCTGAGCCTGAATATTCTTATAAAATTTATTTTTATAAAAGTGTGTCTCATTATTGCAGTTTGCCACTCTTAGCATAAAATCTTCAAATAAACTCTTGTATTTTGCAAAGCCTTCGATTGTTATTATTTCTCTAAATACTGTATGCTTCTCTTAGCACGATATCTTTTCAGTAAATCAAAGCAAAAAAGACAAATTGAATCAGATACTAGCCACCAAATTGCAATCATTCACATAAATATAACAAAAGTGTAGTTATGCTCTCCCAGGCGATCGTTCCTAGTTTGTTGTGCTTTTATCTTCACCTAGAAGATGCTTTATCAAATTTTATTAAATGGATTAATGAAGGATACTTCTATTCATTCTATCGGAATATCATTCCAGACCTTGAAACCAAATCAATGGAAACCTTTTTTAGTGGATGCAAGCCTTGATCTTGGAGAATTAAAGTTTGAAATATTTGTTGTGGATTAAGTGAAAGCTTGTATATATTGGTTTAAATTGTAAAGAGCTGGATGTAATTAGCTATTAGCTACACAAATTAACTGTAAAAAAGAATAATAATAGCAAATATTTATGATTCTAATAGAAAACAGCTCAAGTGTACGACCTTGATTAGGGAGCAACATAAAAATTTCAATAAGTTAGATTTGTAAACTTGTCCATGAGTGCTTACGGTGTCTTCGACCACCTCACTAAAAGTTAATTGATACCGTTACCCGAATATAAGGCCTAGGCTTATAGAGGCTCGTAAGCATTTTTTGGTGGCCTTACATTCGGGAGGGCTTATAATAGGAGGATCTTTTGGGTTAACAGATGACTTGTGTATACCAAAACAGTCACCATTCGGTGTCCAATCAGCGAGACTATTAACAACGTTTAATGCATAAAACTTCAGGAAAGAACACAGGTAAATATAGAAGCTCTATATATGCCCCATCCATATTCATTCATTATCCATTATTCATTATATTTGGAGGGTCTTTTGGGTTAACAGATGACCTGTGTATGCAAAAAAGTCACCATTTGGTGTCCAATCAGCGAGACTATTAACAACGTTTAGAAGGAGTCAGCGATTCTTTCAAAACCGTTCAAAATATCCAATAACTGTTTTAATCATCCCCTTGAAACAGCTCAATATTCTGAATATGAAGTATTTAGAGTGTAGCTATTAAACTAGAATTAGCAGAGCGTTGACTCATTCCAATCCCTAATCACTTGACAATTGGATTAATTGGATCGGAATATTACATTGAGCTCTTCAATCGATTTTTGGTTTGCTATTTGAAAAAAAATAATTAAAATACCGAAGTAGACAAACACCTTACTATTATATTGCACCTTGCTTAGGTATTGATCAGGTATGGGATGTTAGATGCATTTAAGAATTGGAAAGGGGGCAAATGCACTCAAGGACACCCTTGCAAGCAAAAATATACAGCTATGTAAGGTGAATGGGGCATAAAAATTTGCGAGAAGTGGGGGCATGGTCCTCCCGTGCCCTTTGTGCCCCCGGTTCCTACGTTCATGCTTGACTATATTCTACTTTTCTACAATAGTCTTGTGAAGGTAAGGGATGAACCATTAGCAATTTACCGAGGGTCACTATCTCAGACGAACAAGCAATATCTTTTTCTCTGTGTTTTCATAGCCAACAATCTTGAGCAATGATTCTATTGTACAAGCACCTTCTTTTCTTCAGATTTACATGAATAGAACATAAAGACTTTGGGCCAGCAATTGTCTAATGATTTTTGATACCCCCCTGGCAATTTGGTAATGGTTCGTTCGGTTCACATGGAGGACTTACAGTGGAACACCAACATGTGTTTGGAGAAGAGTTCTGGCCCATTGACGAGGCTGCCGAGAGAATTCGGGGGCCCTGGGGCAAAAGACAAAGACGAGGCCTCCTGTGACAATTTTCAAGGCCTAGAAATCAACTATGGAATAATACTGCTGGTTTGCTTTATGAGGCCTCCCGAACCTTTAAGTATTGGGTGTTTTGAGGCCTCGGGCAACTTGCCACCCCGCCCCCCTCTCGACGGCTCTGCCCATAGACGCAAGAGAAAGAGACATAGATTGATTTACCGGTGGGTGTAGTGGGTGCAACACCCCACAATATTATCGTACCGTTGGGCAAATTCTGCAAATTCTTCCTACCATACGGCAGTAATAGAAATGTAAATGTGCGTGGCTTCATTATCCAGGCACCTGGAGGTTGCGGTAGCTAACAACCGTCATAATCGTACACCCCTCAATAGTAAAGTCCGTCCTGGCTGGAAAGCAAACTTTTGAAGGTAGCGTGTCCTTGGAGTTGCAAAGTGTGATAGTGGGCGTGCTGACTGCATATTTTTATAAGAAACAAACTTTCTTTCTTCAGCCTGGATGTTTCTTAATATTTTGACAAATCCAGCCTAAAATGTTTCTTAATTGTTATCTAAATTTTAAATACTTCTAACAACAACTACAACACATATTAGGTAATTGTGATACTGGAAATACGATGTTCAGATTTTGTGAGGCATGTGATAGATGATGTTTCAATTTGGGTTCTACGTTGATCAAGAATTTTCTTGAAAAATTTGTTTTTTCAAGTCATTGTTTGACACTCAGCCAGCCTACATTTCTTTATAAATGTTTCTTAATTTTTGCTTAATTTCAGCCTTATGTTTCTTATAAGAAAAAAACGTGCATCATCTCTTCAGCAGATAGCACCATGGACGCCTACATGCGCCTGGGCGGGGGGGAAGACTTCCATTCCGGACTTATTATGGAATTTTACTCTAAAATAAATTGGATTCTTAGGTATCTAAGACTTTGTTTTGCTTTTACGTATTGCTTTTATAGGTATTTTTCCTACATCATCACGTTTCAGCCTTCAGGGTCCTGCCATAAAGCAACAATAGTTGCTGGAAGAGGGTGGTAAAGTAGGGCCCTCATTGGGGGCATTATTGTTTAACAAGTTCCTCTTAGAGATCGAAAATTTTCGTGAGTGATTTTAGGCCTAATTCATTAACGTTTCCATTTCGCTCGCGTTTTCGTTTCACGCGCGTTTCCGCTTCACTCACATATCACGCTCATCTGTAGCTACTGCTGTATGTGAGCAGCAAAGTTAATGTGACTAGCTATTGATCGCACATGCGTGATAAATATTGTTTACAAACACGTTTTGTGGGTATTGTTTTTATCTCAGCACGTCTCCTTGCTTGTTTTCACTCTACCGTATCCCTGTGTCAACACTCGAACCTAATCTGCATAATTTTCAGACAGACACACAACAACAACGTCTGGAAACTTAAAGACGCTCCATGCAAAAGATCAAAGAGGGCAGAGGATAACTGATAGGGCATCCCCACTACGCGTACAATATCAATATAAACAAGCGTTATGGGTAAATTAAAGCACGACTTGAGCTAAATGCAGTTTATTCAGTAGATATACTATGCTCATCTCACAGCTGAGCGTATGCTGTGCTATATTCGAGCCAAGAAATGGGTCGCTATTGTGTATATTGGATGCATGAATGTCTAACTGATGTCTGATATGTTAGTTCACGCTATGTCTGGGTCTCGGAAAGGTCAGGGGTTACTCACAGGACAAATTAGGTGTATATATAGACGCTGCTAAAATCAGTAGCATGTCCAGAACATGCACTCCGCGGTATCAGTGTGTACGTATGAGTAAACGGACGGCGTAGAAACTTCAGACAGCATACCAGCAGCTAGGAAGAAAGTCACAACCAAGGAAAAGCGTAAACGATAGGCAGTCTTTCGTTTGTTAGTTGGCCCTGAGAAACAGCCTACCTGGTGTATCTGAATTATTAATATTGTTGGATTTTGAATTCACGGTTGCTTTTGAAGTTGCAAGTCGAGGAGTCTGTATTATTCGATGATTGTAGGACGATTAGCGTGACCAGTGAGAGCAACATTGGCTGTAATCATTATCAATTATTGGAAAGCGACACGGTACTATTACAGGAACTACGTAAATATGGACGGAGCAAGAAATATGGCGGCAATTTCAACCAGCGAGCAATCAGTCGAGTAACAGATAAGCTTGAAGAGATCACTGACTTGTAGAGGTAGTAACATTTCTAGACATATTGTGTCTGGAATTTGCCGCCCTTGGCCTGAGACTCTCTACTCGAATTTGTAGCATAATTTCACGCGAAGAGCATCACGAGTCATGATGGTGAATACAACGAACCAGATTCCAACAAAAAGGAAGAAGAAATTCACCGGGTAAGCAAGTAGTTAACGTCAAGAAAGTGTTTGTTCAGTGGATTTTTCAGACAGCTCGCAGCTGTAGAAAACAATTGCTCTATTTTGTCTGGAAACCTAGATAAAAAGTAGGGCTCATTATTGATATACGTTATGTGTTGCTGGGTAAAAATAAGACCGTGGGTTGGTTGTAAGATGTTGGGCTTTGGCTGTTAGAGGCAACTGGTGTAACTCTAGGTCACGAAATACAGAGGTTCGACTTTTACCTGGAACTTCGTACTATTTTTAAGTCTCTTTGGATTTTGCACACTTAATCAAAATGGTTTTGTCCCTTCGTATTGATTTTCCAGTTTTAGAGAAAGGACTTAACAAGAAGTTTCTTAATGCCTGGAAGCAAATTTTTTGTGGGGGTATCGAAACTTCTCTAGAACAAACAGACAAGAAATATTGTACCCATTAGAAAATGCTACACCTCAAACAATTGGCGTTGTTGGTATCTCTTTTTTGTTGGAAATATCAGTTCTACTCTACGAAAGCACCCAGTTATCATTTGAATGCATAATGCACGTCGCAATATTTCTCTGCGACACTTTGCAGGATCTTTTACATTCCCCAGAATTCTAGGCTTTGCTGCTTTTCTTTCTCATTGCTTTTCTTTCTCGCTGCTTTTCAGGCAACATAAAGCTAGAGAAAAACGTTTTATAGAGGAGACTGTAGTAAGACTTCCATTCTACGCTTTTTCCAGAAACCACAAAAATCTTTTGCCTGGAATTTCAGCCCTGCATTGCCGTGTGAAGCTATTTTAGCGTAGATAATTTGCTGTAAATTTCGGTTCAGGGTTTGTATACTGGGTAGGAGTTTATTATTTATGATACAGAAATACAGTTACCTACGCAAAGGAAGTCATTACTGGGTAGGAGTTTTTTACATATGGTACAGAAATACAGTTACCTACACAAAAACAAATCACTGCTCTCCTTGGACTAGGATACGTGATTTCATTTAGCCATTGAAGTTATGAGTGGCGCTTTGAAAATTGGCTTAATGCCCACATAGTGCTTGGGGAGCGTCTGATGTATACAATCTGGTCACGCCTGTATTGGGGAGAGTTCTGCGCAAGTATGTCAACGCCTTCCAAGTAAGGTTGTGGCCTAAGCGCTCCAGAACCACTTCCATTAGTTTTCTGTAAGAGTAAACGCTTCTGTGTAACATTCTTACGCATGACACGTCTCATTCACTAATTGCAGCCATTACTGATGGACATCTTAACACCGAGTGTGCGTAAACATTCGTTCGACGCCTGACCGTCACGTTTCGTTTTGTCTGAACGCGCTTGCTCCGCCAGAAAATCCATTATCTTGTTGTCCCGAAATTGGCACCCCAAATCGTCCTACAGTTGGACTTCTTATGCTCCATTTGAGTAGGCGCGCCAGTTATATGTAGTGATTTTATGAAAGTTTGCCGCGCGGATATGAGATCAGGGTACTCAGCTGTGCCGCACCACCGCGTAGAGATTAAGCTAGTGCGTAACCTGTAGGGTCTAGTCAGTTAGAAGTCTAGAAATGACGTCCGTTGATATTGTTTAAATCGAGAGTGATTCCTGTTTGGGAGATGGACAGTTTGGTTTAGAGGCTCCTAAATCAGTGTTTCCCAACCTGGTAGGAACTCCACCTCAGAGGAGGCTTTGCTTTTTAAGGGGAGAGCTTTGAAGCTACTATCATTAATCACAAATGTAATGAGGAAAATATCTCTGTATTGGATGATAAATTGACGTCTTATGATGCCAGCTAGTGTTGATCAATGTATGCATAGTGTCAGTTTAATTTGGTGAGTGGGGAAGCGTCTTCATTGCATTTTAGCCAGGGGGGAAGAACAAGAGAAAGGCTAGGAAACGCGGTCCTTCGTTAATAATAGAGAACCTCTTCACCATTTTGTCTAATAGATGCACATACTTGAATCATTTTCTAGGTATATGTACATTTTTGTTGTAAGAAAATTGTCTGCAAGAAGTTAAGGGCTCGACTACACTGAAATTAAAGGATAATTTAGGGATAACGGAAGGCTTTAAGCTTGATCGAGACTTCAAATTTTTATCTGAGTTTTCTTTATTTGGTTTTATGCAGTTTATACCAAAGTCATTATTCTTTTTATGTTTTGTCTTTTTGAAAAAAGTAGCATAGTGATAAAATTTTAATTTTCTCTTTTGATTTTCTGCCATTCGTAGCTCATAGATTTGGGAGTAATCTTAGGCTCAGAAACATAGCAGTTTAAGGCCATTACAGCTCAGCAAAAAGTTTGATATTCGCACAGAAAAATATGTAAGCATGTAAATTTAAAACGATGCAAACTTTTTTGTAAGAATAAAACTTATAAGAATGCTATGGATCAGAATCGCTGAAATGTGAGGCGCAAGCTTCTTCAAGACTTTAAATTTTTGTACGTTTGAGTTATAGCACTGCTTGTACATTAAATTTTGCGCTATCAATACAATATTTGTTATTCTGTTCCACTTTTGTTGTCTTATGATGAAGTAAAACACCAACAAAGATTTGATCATATTCCTTTGATTTTCAGACTAGATCACGCCTTTAAAACTTAGGGAGAACTTTAGGCTCATAACCAGAAAAATTTTGTTAATACCCGTTTTTTTATTAAAAAAAACGTTATTTTGCCTGAGTCTCTATTTTCTTAACTTTTCCCGAAAGTGTACCTGAGATTTTCTTAAATATTTCTTAACTATTACTGAAATAAACTGGCTGAAATGGTTTAAACTTTCGTTGTTAATATTGTATACTTGAATTTGAATTCCATCTCTAACATTTTAAATGCAATAACGACGAAATATCGATTTTTTAATATATTTTGGAAATTGAGCCTCGTGATTTTTTAAAGATGTTCTTAAGATTTGACCATTTGAGTCGCAATTTCTTATAAACGTTTTTCTTATAGAAAAAAACGTGTATTGAGGCTCAGTGGAAAGTTAGGTATCCCTATTACATAGTGCGTTTGAAAAAATTTCTTTGAAACACACCTGTATAAGTGATCAAGCACGTATGTAATTATTTGCACAAGAGATCTGAAGGATCCCGAAGAGAACTCCAGCTTGCTGCTGGGAAGTTCATTACAGATCCTGCCATTGCCATCAGTTAGAGGACATGCAAGTCTGTACTGTCATAGTTGCTGCAACGTGTGTAGTTTTATGTAGGCAATTCAAACAGAGATGTTTTTGGTTCAAAATTCGTTTATATAAGGAGTAATTGGAGAAGATTGGGATTAGGCCGTAGTGAGTAAAGACTGTTAGTCGCACTCAGATAGTAGCAGCTATTTCTGCGCATTGCCAGGGTAGAGGCAAAGCAAAATGATGCTAAGAGAAAGGGAGCTAGACATTGAAATTGGGGCCTCGTAATGTGGATAGGATGGAGTGAAATTATGGGCTCTTTGCCATGTGCAGAAATAGCTTTGTGTGGAGGTTATTTGAGAGGCAAAAAAGCTGTAGTATGCTCTTTTCCGTTCCTTTTCATGTGTTAGCAGCTAAGCTTAAGTGTAGTGACAGTGCTTTGGTGTTGCAGAAATACATAACAGTTAATGAATGCTTTATTATCATTTCCATAACTTAAGTTTGAATTATATGTGCTTCTGTGTAAGAGAAGCACGCGAACGTGATAGTAGTGTATTCTTGACATTCAGTGATGTGTTTATAGGGGGCGTGAGGGGTGTCACGCCCCCTAATATGCTTGTAATTGCAAGAAAGCTGCTCAAAAGTCAGTCATGCTGCAGTAGGTTTAGCATCCCATTGGTCGAAGTATTTTCTGTGGCCTTTTTTTGTGAGAGTAGTAGGACAAATAGTCCGCACGCCCCTTCCCCCAACGAAGAGTATCTCAGAAAACCCCAGATCTAGTTTAATATCAAAAAATTAATAGTAGAAAATAGGCAAAATTTACAGCATCAGTTAGTGGAAGATGATATGAAGTTACATTCAGTAGTTCCTAAGCAACCTGTGAGCTCTCATTCCATCAACACATGTCTTTAGATAACGTATTTAGCACTCTCTCTTTAGTAAGTAGACTTACTTCTTATATTTAAGATATCTATAATTTAGCACCAGATTTCCTTTATCTTCCAATCTTCTGGAAGCCAAGATTTTTATTTTCGCACTATCATTTAAGCATTTGATGGTAAGACGATTGCCTGACCAAAGGATGTAAGCAAGCTACTTCTTATTTTGAAGACATTTTAGGCCATACACGCGTTTTGATAAGAGACCACTTTATAAAGGACCTACATGTAGACAGCCGAAATATTTAAGGAACTTAAACTACTAATAGAAGAAAACCTAAGAAGCTTTTCAATTTGAGAAGTTTTTATAGCTGTAAATAATCATGAAATGGGAAGCCGGTTCCTTTCGTTTACAGCCAAAACTCACGTAGATACATTTATAAACCTTCTGTCCTACCTACTTTGTGCTTTTAGTTTTGAGTTCCAGCCAAAGCTGAAAATAAAATTCAGAATTTTGATGTTTCCTTGTGTTTTTACCACTTTTATGGCACTATATGTGCAGTGACAAGTAAGGAACTATTAAGGAACGTTTAGTGCTAGAATTTAATAAAAAAAGAAGTCTAAAAATAAAGAAGTTTTAGAACTAGGCCTTGAGCTAGGTTCCTTATTAGAAAGCGGGTGTTATCATTATTTACTCTTTACTCTTAAAGTAAGATACCATTCACTGTTTATTAGAATTATTTAGAATTTAAGATGGTCTAGTTTGGTTAGGATTCTCATGATTCCCTCTGTTTTTCCGTCCACTCGAAAAGTGTAGTTGGGAAGTCAAGCTCCATTATACTTTGCTAAGAACAGCGTGAATAGAAAACATCTTGAACTCGTTTCTTGCCAAACTAGCCATATTTTTGTAAATGTATTTAACTTAGAATTTTTAAGGAGCAGAGGAGATTCACTTTAGATAGTTTTCCAGAAAACGAGTTGCTTAGCATCAATAGGTCTAGACATAAATTTTGGCACTGGCCTGCCCTGAAAAGTGTAAACGTCAGGCTTCGTGACTGCAACTACACTCCAATGTTATCCAACTATTGAATAGGCAGATTTTCATGGGCAACCTATAAATAGGCAAATAATTTCCTAACAGGAAATCCACATTTTTAGCCATATTCGGAAGATATTGGCATTCAAGTGAGGTATTTGTTGAGACCTTTAACTAGATCGTAATTATTATGATATCTTTTTATGCTGAATATAGCGTTGAAAATCATCTAGCAGTTTACCAGTTCTCTTTATTGGAAACTGGGCCATAGCCACTTGCAGTAAAAGATGCTGAATAGTACTGGAATGATTGAGCTATTGTCAATGTTAGGCCATAAGGCCGCATTTGGTGTTGAGGTATTTCCACTTCTGTAGCAAAGGGTTGAGAAGTACCGAAAAGTGGTTTATTTTTGAGTCAGAATCTTATTTGAAAATTAATGCTTGGAAGTAAAATTGATTCAAGCAGCCAGTCCCATATTTAGCAGCATTTCACTCGTTGAAAGGCAGGCGTTAGTTGATCGTCCAAGTTACTTTCAGCGCTAATTGCATACATGTCTATACCATACATGGCTCTATCTAGAATAACTTTTATCTTAGCCACATATTAGCTGTTTCAGTTTATATGTTGAATACCAACTCAGGCAAACGACTGTTTTCTCTCTTTTGTTTGCAATGCTAGAAAAGCTGGAAAATGAGTGCGTTTTCTCACTTTTTCTCAGAAACGAGCTGGCAAAACTTGTATTTCTTGAAAGCATGAGCTATATTATAAGTGAGATTTGTTTTAAAAATTTTTAATTCAGTACCTATTGGCAATTACATATTTTTTATTAGAACCAAACTAACTGGTTTCAGCCTTGATATTTATTAGCCTAGTAATTCGTCCAGTCAAGCCTTGGATATTTCTTGAGTGTTTTTTAAATTCGTAAGATTTCAAACAACAGTAGTAACTCAGATTAGTCAACTATGAAGAAAGAGAAAGATGTTCATGTTTTGTAAGGCATGTAATGGATGTTGTCTCTATATTGTTAATAGTATAATAGTATAGTTAATAGTCTAATAGTATGTTACTAATAGTGTGATCAAAAATCTTCTTTTAAAAATAGTTTTTTCAAGTTATTATTTGAAACTGAGCTTGTCTATGCTTCTTAAATGTTTCTTAATTTTTACATAATATCAGACTGAAGTTTTTTATAGACATTAATAAACATGTAACGTACATGCCTATATTTCCATATATACGAATTCATGTGTTCAAGCAAGCTGGGCAATGAGAGGTTGTTATCCATACTCCAGTACAATCAATTGATGAAAGAGCTTCCTCAAAATTAGCCACGCCAACCTTATCTTTGTGTGAAAATTACATGCCTTTAATTGTTGATATGCAGTATGCTCAACGGCAGAGATGTGCCGAAATACTTTCCATTGGAGGTCGTTTTGACCAACTACAGTTACTAAAAACATGAAGGTCACGGAAGATACCATCACTATTTCTCTTGCAGCATGGCTGGCTTTTGACCAGCTGTCTTGCAATTTTGAAAATGTTGAGGGGAGGCGCAACGAAAATATTTAAGACTCAAAATTTTGCAGTTAGAGATTTTTTGACGATGTGGTAGCGGATTTTTGTATCTCATCTTTGTATGTCCTCCTGATATGTAAAAGCAAAAGCATTTGATTTGATGTGGTTGATGGTCACTTTTAACTAACAAGGAAATTCATCAACATTCTGCGCTTGCAATTATTGAAGTGAATTTATAGCTTTGGTGTTGTAGAGAATGAATTGACTTACTCAAGTAAGAGAAAAACCCAGTTTTTTGATGTGTTTGAAAAAATCCTTTGTGTAACTATCGAATAGGCCACTCAAGATTTTGTTCAACATTCACGCCGTGTTCCTATAATGTTTTTTTATCAACCTTTGAGTATCTGGGAATTTCACAGGCTCCTTGCTATGTTTCTGAAAAGTGTACTAACAACACACTGCGTATTCTAAACAATTTAGTAGTATCTTTTGGTAGTTAGAGAAAAGAAGGTAGACGCTGGTAGATATTTTATTTGGGGTCATAAAGTTTAAAGATCCTTGTAAGAACCAGGAGGAATTTTGTCTCGCCCAACAGGTTGTGTTATTAACAAAATCGCACACCTTTCTCTCTTTAGGGGTAATGCATCAAAGAGGCATAGAGACAGAGTTAACATTGAGTTCAATAACTTAGCAAAATTGCTGCCATTCCCCGAGAACGTCATTGCGAAGCTGGATAAAAGTTCCATCCTAAGACTGGCTGTTAGCTACATTCGTGCCAAGAGTTTTTTCAAAGGTAAGAATTTTCTTCCCCAGCTGTATAATTCTTTATGAAATTTCCTGCGTAACTTTCTTCTTTGAAATCATGTCAGAAACGTAAAACTTGAGATATAGTTTTAAAGAAATTTTAGCACCAAAGGAAAAATTTGGCAGCAGCTGTCTATATGTATTTGATATTTATTACTTGGTAGATTTCAGTTGCCACTGTGTGCAGTTTTATAAATTTCCCGTTGCACTAGCTTGGCGCCCATCAAGTGAGCAGAAAGTAGCTAGCCCCCCAACTCAAGCTTGTAAACACTTTTCCAAAAGAATACAGTTTATAAGAATATTGAGCAGCCGTGGCCTAGCGGTAATGCACTCGACTCAGACCAACATGGTCCTGGGTTCGAGGCCCACCGCATGCCATTGGTGACGTCAGGAAGGGCATCCAGTCCTAAATGCTCGCGTCAGGACTAAAGTCGTCTCAGAGGCACCCTCCAAGTCCCAAAGAACTGGGGGAAACGGAAGTAAAATTGAGTATACAGTTTATAAGAATATTGAGGCTCTGAATCACTGAAATTTATGAGTAATTTGAGAATGATTTAAGACTTGGAATTTTTGTGCATTCGAGATATAGCTCTTTTTTAGATTAACTTTTGTTGTGTCGATAAAATATTTATTATTCTCTTGCACATTTATTTTGCTTTATGATGAAGTAAGACAAACAAAGATTTGAGTATAGTCCTTTGATTTTCTGACGAAGATACACCTTTGATGCTTTAGAATATTTAAAGAATAATCTTAGGCTCAAAACCAGAGAAATTTAGGAATATTGAGGTACAGGGAAAAATAAATATTCAAATATAAAGATTGTTGTATTCAGAAAGGGAAGATCACTTTCCCCCCAGCCTTGCCTATGGGTGTAACAGCGGAGAGCTCAAAGTTGGCGGTCACTGAAAGGCTCTATCTAGAATAACTTTTATCTTAGCCACATATTAGCTGTTTCAGTTTATATGTTGAATAGCAACAATTGCCTGAATTTTCCCAGTAAAGATTAGATTTTACTGAAGCAAGGTAAATTAATAGTTTCAACCCCAGTTCTGAAGATATCCACTTTTAGTTGCATCTAATATTGTGAGTTTTCACTTCTTGGAGACAACTTTTCAAATTCTATCAAGTCTGGCTTAGTCTGATTGTAAGTTGTGATCATCCAGACTGATATGCACTGTTTGTATATGTAGGCAAGTGTATGCCACTTTTCAACTGGGAGACTTTCTTCTTTGATGTACTTCTTGGAAAATTGTAGATCATTGTTGCTGCCCTTCTATGGATATCCAAAGGATTTTTTGATAGTGGGAGCCAGTGGCAGTTTTAGAGATTGCGGGGCCCCTTCTGGCAGGGGTGATTTTTAGGGGGGCTCAGGGGGCGGAGCTCCCTTGCTAAAATTGCTGTCCATGTTGGGGGGCTCGGCCCCCCTGAAAATTCTTATTATAGTACTAAAGTATCATATCTGTATCTTTGGAGATATGGGCGTGGTTGCTCCTAGAGGCCCCCTTGTTAAAATTTTTAGAAGTCACCACTTCCTTTTGGGTAAACAAAAGCCTGGGGCCATGCCCCCTGACCCCTCCCTGAAACCGCCACTGGTGAGGGCATGCACCTCCATCAGCTGCTTTAGCAGGTCCTGTTGTATCGAACCACTCATTTCATAGCAATTTCGTTTCGTAATCTACGGCAACAAAAGTTTTATAAGAAACTACACGTTAAGCAACCTAGTGCAAGACAGCCTAACATGTAAAGGCGCAGTGCAGTGAAATTTTTTTATTGCTTCAAGATGGCCAACTATGCTCCAGAATCACGCCCTCATTGGTCTTTTTCTCATTTGCGACCGTTTTCTTGCAAAAAATAGGGGTTTTATTGCTACCGGAAGTAGAAAACTTCAGCCCTGAAACAACAACAATTTATACCCGTGTGACGTAAGACGGGTCAATGCAGTCTGAAATTATTGGCTAACAATACTGCATTTCAGGTTTCCACTCTGGAAGGCCATAAATTCACATTCAGTCATGCATTGACCCAGATTTGTGTGATGAATATATCAATTAAGGGCTAAATGAAGAACTACTACCTGTCTTACTACCCGTCCTACGTCACAAGTCCTTAGGAAAAAGTTTTTGTCGAGGTCATGTTTTGAATGGCTGCTGTGCAGAACTCGCTTCAAATTGGCTGCCAAAGTTGGTCTATTCATTTGATCTGACAACATAAAAAATATGTTTTTCAATTTCATAATTTTGACTTCACTTAAAGAAATTTTTTGGAACTACAAGGAAAAAGCTAAGAAACTTTAGACAAATAGCACATTGAAATCATTACCTGGTTCAAAGTAAAGCTGTACCAGAACAATGTGAATATGACATTGCTTTAGAATTTAATTCGTCCTTACGCATTTTGTTTGTTACAGGACAAATACACGTTTTTTTATAAGAAAATCATTATTTTGCCTGAGCCTCAATTTTCTTAACTTTTCCTGAAATTGAGCCTCGGATTTTCTTAAATATTTCTTAACTTTTGCTGAAATAAACTAGCTAGAGTGGTTTGCATTTTCGTTAATAATATTTTATACTTGAATTTGAATTCCATCTTTAAAATTTTGAATGCAATAACGACGAAATTACCGATTTTTGGCCTATAAAAACATTTAATTTTGGAATTTGAGCCTCGTGGTTTTCTTAAGATTTTGACGATTTGAGCCTCATTTTCTTATAAACTTTTTTCTTATGAAAAACAACGTTTAGTTTGCTACATTCACGTTCTGTGTATGCTTTCACAGCAATTTAGATTAAGAAACTTTTAAGAAACTTTTAGAACTAAAATGTGACCGAAAATTAAGAAACTTCTAGTACTAGGCCTTGAGCTAGGTTTCGTATAAAAAAACTTTTAATGAACAATACAGCAGCTGACAGTGTCTTAGTTTATTTAAGTTTATTGCTGAAGTTCCCCTGCAAGCTTCCTAGATTGCTTCACAAAGGTGGTACTTCTATAACTATTTTTGGTCCTTTTTGCAGAAAGTTGTCTTTGCATGAGACCAAGCCATTAGAATTTCGTGCGAGAAGGGGATGCGTTTCAAGAATTTTTTCGTGGGATACTTGTACTTAAAATTGTTTTTAGGAAATGCCCTAAATACTTCTACAAATACTCTGTAAATGGTTAAAAAGTCGTAGTTTTTTCTAGTTGAATGTTGAAAATAGTTCTGTCAATTTTTGTGCCATTATTTTTATTATTATTGATTAATAATTTCTATAATGTTGGCTAAAGTATAAAAATATAGCTAACGAACTAATTAATGCCAACAAAGTAAAAAAAAGAGAAGTTATTACACAGATTCTTTAAGAGAAAGAAAAACTGTAAAAACCCTACTCCACTGATAAAAATGTTTTACCTAATCACGAAGTTCCTCAACGAGAGTTCTCATCAAGTAGTTAGACCTAGGGGGTGCAGAGAGACAATGTCCCCCCAAATGAAGTGAATGAAATTATTTTGCCACCCCTGCAGGATTAGTACCGTATATCTTCGAATATAGGTCGACGTCGAATATAAGTCGAGGTAAATTTCTAGCCATAAATCAAGGTTTTTTCATTGCCTCGAATACAAGTCAAGCAGAACAATGATGTAAGAAAGAAGTAATGTAGAAGAAAGAATAATTACCAAACAATCTTTTTTTATTAAAAAAAACACTGTCCATTGCTACTCAAAACCATAAAAATCTTCGTAGTCTGATTCTTCGCTTTATTATATCGCCGGTGATTGGTATCTGAGCACGCTTAGTAGCTTCCGGATACACAAAACCGAATATAAATGTTAGTTTCGAATATCGAAAACTGAATATTGGTGGACTCGAATATAAGTCGAGATAAAGAAATAAGATTTCATTTTTGATAAAAAACCTCGACTTAATTCGAAGATATACGGTAGCTTGATGGCCAAAAGCCTGATTTTTGAAAAAAGATTGCTTTTAGTGTTGTATCTGTTGCCAGTATAAAATTCTTGCCCGAAGGTGAGGGAACAGACTTGTGCTTCCAGCTCGGTAGTTGGTTCTCATTTGAATAGTTTTTAGACTTTATTTCTGTTTTGTTTACTTTTTGTGGGCGTTTTTTGTTTGGTTGTAACGCAGCCCCCCACTGAAATGCGGTATTTTGATATATCCAGTATTCAGAATTATCAAAATTCACGCTGAGGACTGAATTTTTAATACGCTTCGCTAGCTTTTGTGGGACTACTATGTTCAAATAGGGGTTCATCTATTTAGTACGTATGCACGAAAGGGGAGTCAAGCGAAAACGGGCGCCATGCGTACTAGTGGGGAGGGGGGTTGAAACAACTAAATACGTACGCAAAAAAGTCCTTTTTGCATGCATTTTGTGATATTTCCATATGCAAGGTACTTCATCATTCCTTATTGCCTTTGGAAATTACTTTCATTACTGTTTTATAAAACATTTGCTATGATTATTTTCCTGTCTCTCAAATGTTTTACAATCTTTTTCTCTGTGGAAAAATTGATTGGATATTTAAAAAAATTCCCATTAGAATAGAGGGGGGTCAGATAGGTAGAAGTACGTACGCAATGAGGGGGTCGTAGCATGCGAAAGTGTGCATACAATGGGGAGGGTGGGTCAAGTTTTTGCCATTTTGGTGACCCCCTGCATTGGCTTTTTTTGTCACTGACTACAGGGAACCAAATTCTTGAAGTGTGATAAAAACACCACGGAATATAGACTACAAAACCTTTTCAATGCGGGGTTTTTTCGGTTGCGCTAGCTCC
>WIPJ01001771.1:66640-77844 GCA_018155075.1 Cassiopea andromeda
CTTTGGGGGGGGGGGGCTCTTTGAATCATGTTTGTAATGCATGTCACAATCAGTTTTTGATGGATAGGCTTTCAGTGTTCCTCACCTTTGGATTACGGCTGTTCTCCTACGCCATTTCCTTATCACTAGAGGTCTTTCACAATTCTCCGCTATTTTTGGTTTACTGTGTCCACAAGACACATGCAAGGAACGCACGTGGAAGCGTTCAAACTATTTCTGCCTCTGATAAAAAAAATTCAACTAATCTGCCCTAGTTTGTAGGCTGGTAAGGCGGAAATCGTGTAGGTATTGCAAGAATATTAGCTACGGAAGCAGGAAAACTGAATCCGTTTTAGAAGAGTGTTATTTACTAAGCGGATCATTGCAATTTTTAGCTACCATAGGCAGGAACGTAGGTAGCTTCAATAAATTTTTTGGTAAATTTTCAAGGTTGGGGGTGGCTCACTCCCATACCCCCTTAAGTTTCGTCGCTGAGTAAAGGCAGTATCCCGGTACGAATCTAGAGAGATCTGAATTGTTGAAGCGATTGGCTACAACAGTTAGCTGGAAATTTTGGTAGATGGTTCTTCCAACTAGAATTGTGTTGACATGTGTGAAATCTTACTGATTTCTACAGGTCCTGGTACCAATGAACGCAAGGTCGTGATTCCTTTAACTATGAAAGGTTAACAAGCTAGGTTTCTTATCACCTGGTAGCACTAGACATGCCCAATACACAAATGGTTTACGTAAAGGAATATTCATGGGCACATTAGGCCATGAGTAGAATTTTTTCCACACTTCCAATTTTCAACATTGGTGTCCGTAAACTGAATTTCCATTGCATTAATCGCGAAGCCAATTTCGCCGTCTTCTTCCACCAAACAAGGTCTTTGTTGGATAGTGTTGAAGCCACTCCACTTGCGCAATCATAATAAATGTCTTGCACACGGAAGGTTGCGTGACCACGACGCGGGTCGTATATGACCCGTGTAAAGTTTCATCACACCATTGACCAATAGTTCAGTGCTCAGGTTATTTAGAAGACGGATGAATATAACGATTATTTCTTTCTTCAATAAATCGAACGGGCTACAGTACTCGTAATGGTGTGCTGTTGTAGGGAGTACCCCACTCAGCGCCTATTTTAGAGGTTTCTGTTCATTCCATTTTGGAGGAACTGCCATTTTGGAGGAAGTCAGCTTCGGGCTAACCAGGATCGAGAATGAATACACGTTTTTTTTATAAGAAAAACGTCATTTTGCCTGAACCTCAATTTTCTTAACTTTTCCCGAAATTCAACCTGAGATTTCCATAGGTTTTTCTTAACTTTTACTGAAATAAACTGGCTAAAATGGTGTACACCGTCGTTATTAATATTTTAAACTAGAATTTGAATTCCATCTTTAAAATTTTGAATGCAATAACGACGAAATATCGATTTTTGGCCAATAAAAACACTAAAGTTTGGAAACTGAGCCTCGTAATCTTCTTAAGATTTTGACCGTTGGAGCCTCATTTGCTTATAAGCTTTTTCTTATAAAAATAACGTACGGCCCCAGTTGACAATTTTCAGACATTATATACAGCACTTGTTTTTAACGTAGACTACCCCGACGCTTTTTTGACTGTTTTCAAGGAACGATCTGAATTTTGTTGCACGCATAGATCCTGTGTTTCAAAGTATAGGCGCCGACTACTTGGGGGCTCGAGCAACCTCTGAGCAATGCTAAAGGGGGCTGAGCCCCTCTGAAAAGTATGAGAAAGAAAATTGTTGGTTGTCCAAATCACAGAAACCCAATGACTGACGTGATTATGATACTACATTGAGACACTTCTGTTACACGAAGATATACCTGTTCTGTTTGTTTAGGTGACTTTTTCTTTTGTTATCTTCAGTAAAAAATAATATTATATAACTATATACTATTTAATTATATAGTATAATTATAAAGTGTATTCATGGTAGACCATTTTCTAAGATGAGCCCCCAAACTGGAACGCCCTTGAAAAACAGCTACAGCAGAAGAGCTGACTTCCGTAAACTGTTTACTGAGCATGTTTCATAACAGTAGTCAGAACTTTTTTGCTTCGTTTAGGATTTTAGAAAACCCATTTTATCAAGTTCTTTGTCAAACACTATGAACTTAGCTGTGATGAGTGTCATTGTCATTTCTTGGAGAATGGTTTGGAAAATACCCCCATCCTACCCCAAGCAAAGCGTAACGCAGGCCTTTCAACGATTCTTTTAAGTGGCGTAGCGGTTTTGAATGAGGTTACTGGCTACCAGACAAGCTACCTGCTCTATTTTCAAGCTTGTGTGACTACTGTATAGGCCGTTAAATTCCCAGACAAAACATGTCTGAAATTTATGCAAATTAGGTATTAAGTTTGAGGCAACTGCACGAAACAGTTCGACCTTGACCCTAGGCTGAGCACAACAAAAACGATCCGTCTGTGATTCCGCGCGCAGCATATTAAAGGATTGCTAAGTACTGGCGGCCGCTCTTTTCGCTAACCTAAAGAACGCGCGTTACAAACGGCTGTAACTTCAGCGTCATAGCAACAGTAGAACTTGGCGAGTGGTAGCGGGCGTGTATCTTATCTCGTAATTGCATGTTGGCCGTGGTGAGCAGCAAGAGTGCGAATTTCTGAATAGTGTAAACAAAAATCTGAGTGCGTGGGTAGGAGGCACCCCGAAGATGATTGTTTTTACGTTGTATGCAAAGCAAAGATTCCTGGTGTATATTGAGTCATTGCTATCGCTATCCATTTCCCATTTCGCCTCCGAAGGGGGCCTAGGACTGACCCTCAATCCACCCTGTTACCCCAACAGTTACTGGGCAGAGCTGTCATCTCTGCGATATAAATAACTACCAACCTAAGGGCAGGCTGTTGTCTCTCTGTGCCCGTTCACCACCAAGAGGAGGTTTCCCACCATGGGCTAGCTTGGGGTCGCTATAGTTAATCAGGCATCATCATCATCGTCGTCGTTGCCTTGAAACTGCTATTTTTGCCATCATCGTTTATCGGCTATCTGTAAAGATAAGCTTGTTTTTCCAGGGGCAAAAATTACAGCAATAGCTGAAGGTGGCGTACCAGGTTTTTTTCTAAGGAAAATTTAGAACTGCTCGTAGAATTCATCAATGTCGTGTTGAAGAATCAAATTCTGGTTGCAGATGTGATTGAACTGCCTGCTTTTAGTGAAAAGGGACAGATAAATGTTACTACACGTTTTTTTAAATAAGAAAATCATCATTTTGCCTGAGCCTCAATTCCCTTAAATTTTCCTGAAATTGAGCCAGAGATTTTCTTAAATTTTTCTTAACTTTTACTGAAATAAACTGGCTAGAGTGGTTTACACTATCGTTAATAATATTGTATACTTGAATTTGAATTCCTTCTTTAACATTTTTAATGCAATAACGACGAAATACCGATTTTTTGCCTATAAAAACACTTAATTTTGGAATTTGAGCCTCGTGATTATTAAGATTTTGACGATTTGAACCTTATTTTCTTATAAACTTTTTTCTCATAAAAAAGACGTGTACCTCTAACATTTCCATTTCTGGTGGCATTTTTCCTATCAGTTTTGATAAATCTAACATTTTCACTGCTATTTACTTTCTCATGCCCATAGGTCGCTAAATAATAAATTTGTGAATTGCACATGTTTGTCTTTTGAACTGCACAAATCTTTTTCGTAATGCACATTGTGTGCGGAACTGCACGTTGATAAAACTCTGGGGGGTAGACATTCGCTGGACCGAGTGTCCGGGCGTTCTAAGGACATGAAATTTCACCGGGTCACGGGAAAGTTCCCGATAGGTCTTCATTTTATGCGAATTCAATAGATTTTTCTTTTTTGATGGAGTGTTTTTCATTTTTAGCATCAGATTTTATAGAAAAAAAATCAAAGTAAGGCTCCACGCTGCGAACGTGACTCACAAACAAGGGGGGAGGGAACATTGAAGACTTTATCCCCAGGAATATACTAACACGAAGTGTAACCCAACTATTTGTGGGGACTTTTTATTAATTTATATGCGCAAAACATTGTAGCCCAAAAAGATTTTTTGTTGCGAAAGTCTTAAGAAAATTTAACACTGGAATCGTGAAAAGGCTAGGAAAGTTTCTCATAAAAGCGGGTATATAAAGATGAACTGGCCTAAAGTAAATTGCATCTCTACACAGCTGAGGAATACTCTCCTAATATTAGACCAGACCCTTTTTGTTTATGTGCACAGGTGTTTAGAGGCACAAGCCGTTCCATTACGTGCAGGTATTAGTTAGGCGTTGATACCAGAAAAGAACCACGAAACCTTAGCTAGGCGTTGATGGTGGTGATTTTAATAATCATGTTGTTTCATCTTACCAGCAGCAGGTGCACCGAGACAGGGGGTTGGGATAGTGGCGTAATGCAGATTAGGGACCCTTAGTTCAAAAATTAAGGTCTCCCGACCAAAAAGAGCCCCAAAGGAGCCCCCACCAAATTCTTTTTGTTATGTGCTTTTTGTAAAGACTTCATGAGGCCATCCCAAAGCCTTTACTAACCATTGTTGCTAACACAACGCTGGATTGATTCACCCGTCACCCGCTTTTGTTTATGCACCACACAAGGGCCCCTTCGTACTTAATTCCTAAAAGCCCAGATTGTCTCCGTTACGCCACTTGTCGGGGGCATTGCCCCTCATTGTATTTACATAAACCAGTGTTTCAATATGTATACCTTTTTGCCGAAGAAGCTAGCATTAAAATCATTTTACATTTGTTCATATTCCAAGGGCTTTGAAAGTGAAACAAATAAGCAGAGCTCCGAGCTTTTTCTAATTTTTTCCCATAATGCATTTCACGAATTCAATGTAGCTATAGACGAACGAGAATACCAAGATTGGACTTGGTACAAATAATGTTTCACGAAAGGTTGCCCCATTGCGAAAACAGAGTTACACTGAGTATTTGGGGCTTTTAACATGCGCCTTTTCTCATTAGGCGAGAAGAATAACTTTTGCACTTTGTTTTCACTGGAAGTTTAATGGATTGTTTTTAGCAATGGTGTTGTTTCTTTCAAACTTTCTTCAACGACAATCTTTCATGTTACGGATTTACTAATCTATTCTGGTACTCCATATCAACAAATGCACAACAGGATCCTGTTTCTAAACTAAAAATAGATACACAACGTTTTCTCTGGAGTGCTAAGTCTGTCCCATTTATTTGACATGTGATTCCCAACGCCATGTCCTATTTGGGAGAAGAGACTGAATGGCAAGGGCAATTGCCTATCTCCCTGCCCCCTAAACTTCATTGGTTGATGACGTCCCTCTCCCACTGAAAAATTTGATCTATCAAGTTGTTGTTGCTGCATATTTGTTTTTGCCTGCAAAAATTTCTCAAGACATAAACTTGGAATCTTGCAATATTTATAGGGGAATAGGAAAGGGAGGGATAGAAGGAGGAAAGGAAGGAGATTGTCGTATTTTATGTCAGCATTTAATAGTTGTAAATACTTTGGAACTTCGCTTGAAAGCAGAGGGGGACCCAGCTACCACGGACTGGAGGGACTTAAGCAGGCAACGCCCTTCGCCGATCAGGTCCTTCGGTTGCCACACCAATATGTTAGTGCTGCTAGAGGTCCCTCACCCTAAACCTAAGATTTTCTCCTCGAATTAGGGAGAACTGGAAAGTTGATGTTGGAGAGAACTAGGTTTGACATGTCCCTATTCCCCCCGTGGCGCCGCCACTGCTTGAATGTGGGTTCTGGTTTGGTTCTGTTTGGGAATATATCCAAATTTGTTGTATTTATGTTTAAAAATTGTATCAATTAACTTATACTAAACTTCTAATTTTTCTAGATGCCTTGCCTGTAAATGGAGATGAGCAAACAGTCGAGAAATCAAAGTTTCCAAGTAATGATGATTTGTACAAGGGAATACTGGAAGAAACCTGCATCACAGAGTTCTTTCTTCAGGTAAATTTTTAAATATTTCTCTCTGTAGCGTCTCCTTGCTCCACACAAACTTGCAAGCCATTGTAAAGATGTATTTGAAACACTGATACATATCACTGTTAAGCAGAGTACTAGATCGTTCACCCACTAATACAGAACTGAAGTTGGGTTTAGACCAGTGCTTCTTGATTATTTTTTGCATGGCTCCCCCAATGGAAGGGAAACTATTTCGCGCGCCAAACTCGCTATAAACAAGACCATTATCTATAAAACATTGTCTATGCATACCTTTTCCATGGCTCATACCTGCCCCCTCTAAGCATTGCATCGCGCCCCCTTGAAGTTCGCGCAAGCCACGTTGCTGAGGGTAGTTGAAGGGGGCATCACCCCCCAAATCCACTTCCCTTACCAATTCCACCCCCAAAGTTTCCTTGAGCTAGCTGTTTTTCCTACTATTTTAGGCTTTCTGCCCCCTTAGGAAAAATTTGTCATCCAAGACCGCTCCCCAGCTACGTCACTGGGTCGCGCCCCACTACTTGAGCAACGTTGGTTTAGACCACCTTGAGACTGTTGATAGAGTAACGTTATTCATCAAAGAAGTTTCGCATACAATTGAATGCAAAATAGTGCAATCTAGATGTATTACTTCAAGTATTAGGGGAAATTTATGGTTAAAATGTGCATTGTCTCAAGTCTTATTACTTCATACTATCTGGGCACTCATTAAACTTGAGATTACCAACCAGTAAACACTTTGACGAAGCTGATTTATGAGCATTATTGAAATTTTCCCATTACTGCATGAGCGATTCTGAATGCTCCAATCTACGGTACTGCAGATCTCGTTCTTTTCTCATTATATGCATCGTTGATCACAACATTGCCACCAGTCCCCAGCCTAATAGCAATACGTGCTCGTTACCATGGACGTCTGCACAAGAAAAGGACAGGGGGGAAAGATTTACCCAAAGGGCACTGGAGGTCCGACTTCGACGTCATACCATATATAAATCTCTTTCATAATAATGAATTATTCAAAGACGCATGAAGAAATTCTGAACGAAATGGGACAGGCACCCCAAAGTGGGGGTAATTGGAAATAAGTATTCCCAAAACAACATCGATAGGTTTCTTCTGCTGTCAATAATCGCTATTCTTTCTCAAGTTTTCAGCAATGTGTCTCTCGCTACTTGTAAGTGGGGATGGTGCTCGAAGGCTTACGATAATACTTGTATAACATAAAGAAGTTTCATGCGATTCTCTCATACCCGGTGTCTAATCAAAGGGCCCACCAAGGTAGGGCCCAGAGGAAAATGTTTGATATTAGGGTTCTCAGATGGCCAAAAAATTCAATCTTGGGAGTGTTTGTTGGAACTAGAGTACAGAAAGAATACCCAAACATCTTCTCTCAAGAGGGCAAATCTTGCCCCCCTCGCCCCCGTTGGTGGAGGGCAGGGGGTGACGGCCCCCGCTGCTCCTGCAAGCGTCCTTGCTCGTTACAGTCGCCTGATATCGTTGCAAGCCACGGGAATACACTTTTGTGAGGAACGACGTTACAATGAACGTACACATAGAAGACCAAACAATTCAAGAACGGGTACTTCTATATTCGGCAAGGAAGAGAACCGGTCACCCTACTTCACATGCTGATCTCTGCCCCTGTTAGCGTTTAGGGGTATTTTGAATGCTTGCCCTTAGGACTTTTCTATGTGGCTGTGTCAACCAGAACACAGAAGGCGCGTGCCTCACTTCTCTCAACATATTTGGTAAATTCCCCCCTTTGAAGCATAGCTTTGTTGTGTTAATGAAGTTACCCCAATTATGCCCCCAATACATGTGCTCCCTACTATTAGGGACGTCCCTGAACAACATGGGCGAAGGACCATTAGTTTAGTGCTTTTTATACCATGGCTACCGAATGCTACGTAGACCACAATGGCTTTTCATTCCACCTGTCGAAAAGGGCCGACGATAATTTCAGACAATACATCATTATGGATCAGTTTGTTCATTCTTGGTTCATATTTAGTCAATACAACTGTCTAGGTTAGTGAGAATTTCTAACCAGCCAATAATGCAGGTTGCTACCGGTTCGTCCCATTTTTATTCGGTCAAACATTTGACAAATACCATATTTTCTCTAGAAGGCGTCCGGGGGTTTTGAAATTTTCGATGCTCTTGAGTGGGCACTTTTCGAGGGAGGAGCTTTTTCGATGGTGGGCGCATTTTAAATTTTTTACTCATTTCATTCATTTACTTGGAATGCAAAATTTCATTAAAACAAAATTAATTCTCAAAGCTTAGTATTATAAAAAAGTACATATAGAACTTAGAACTAAATTAGCTATATGAACTTGAAACATAAGTAGTAAGTTCAGTTTATTTTAGTAAAAATTTCCTTTTCTTCATCGTCATCACCATCATGATTCCAATCCCCTACATCATTTTTGCTGGCAAAACATGGACGATGTCTGGTCAAGACTGTTCTTTCGAGTTTACCATTGAATTTTTGAATTTACGTATGAAAAACTGCCGATTCCTAATTACAATACTGTGTGTTAATAACTCGCTATTGATCACAACTTTCATTCATATTCTGTTTCTGATAACTGCATCTGGGAATGGAGACGCATTTTCAAAGGGGGGGTGCTTATTCGAGGATGGGAATAAGCGCCACTCCCCTTGAAAATGAAAAGATACCGTATTTCCTTTAAGGTAGAGGAAATTCGGTATTTTAAAAAGTGTTTTCCAGCAACCGGGGCCCTTCATATCAAATAGGCCCCACATGGGCTTAGCAATAGGGGGTTCGGAGGGGTAACGCATCCCCAGGAGGGGTAACGCACCCCAAGTAATTAGCTTGTCGGCACATTTGCCGATTATCAATAGTGCTTGTAAACGTTATTTTGCTGATAAAGCTCAAGGAAAGCCCTATTTGTCGGCAGATTGGATTCGAACGAAGTCTGTTTGTCGGAAAGTTGAGATTGTGCATCAACAATTTTTTTTAGATTCACCACTGAGTTCCCAACCTCGTTTAGATTTTTCATGGTTCCTTGAATTTGTTCACCACAGTTGCAGCGAGCTTTTTACACTAAACCTGTCAATCGGTTTTCTCTTCCCTGGAAGTTGGTTTTCACTTTCATGTCGGCCCTTGACTCGATGTTTGTAAATTCTAAGTGCTCATCAATAATAAATGGCAGTTGTTGTTTTGATAGCGGACCGTCTGTTAACATCAGGAGAGCTATCTACAATGTTCGTATCGAGAATAGAGAAGATGAGGCCTCCTTCGCAGTAACAGAACAAGGCCTACGCCAACATTTTTCATTATTAAATACGCGAGTTTGTTTATTAAAAAACAAATTTTCTGCCTTCAGCCTAGATGTATCTGAATATTTCGTCCAATTGAGCCTTCAATGTTTCTTGAATTTAAAGACTTTCAAGGATAGTAGCAACCCAGATTAGGCAATTGTGATGCAAGAAAAAGGATGCTCAGATTTGTGAGGCATGTAATGGACACTTTTTCTGTTTTGTTTCTGGTTTGATGAAAATTTTCTTGTAAAAACAATTTTTTCAGTTCAAAAATTTGCCTATTCTTGACACTTCTTGGAACTCCTCACCTTTCCTGCGCTCGAGTTTTACATATTATTTAATTTATTCTTCCACTTTAATCAACTATTTCTTCCATTTTAGGCTTTGGATGGTTTCTTGATTGTCATCACTGAGGACCTAAAGGTCCTGTACGTTTCAGAATCAGTTAGGGAGTATCTTGGATATTGTCAGGTAGGTAATGAAATATGCTACCTTTTACCCATTTGTTTTCCCCATTTCATGTTTCCGAGCATTAGCGGCTTGTCTAGTCTATGTCCTGTGACACGTGCGATCGCACGTGCGCGTGTCCACACAGTGCAAGATCCCCTGCACGAGCGAAAGATCACCCGTGCCAACTTCACTGTCAACCGTGCAATCACGCATGTAAAATAAGGACTTCGTTGTCGCAACTGCAACACTAGTGACTGTCAATAATCCTGATGAGGATTCATGATTTTTCCGCAAGATTATTAGTTTCTCTTAACGTTTTTAGGCTGGGATAATTCACGAATCATTCCTACAATTCATCCATTGGGGGGATGAAGATAGCATCAAAGTTGCTCTGCAGTTTGATCAACATCAAGAAGACGATTCAACTCCGGATGTAATCGAGAAAGAAAAAAGAAATACAAGGCTTGTATGTTGATTTTCAGGATTTTGAATCTGTTGTTAAGATCTTGTTTTGAGTGGTAATGGTGTTGTTTTGGAGTGATTGTGTGATCGATAATTTTTTTGACTTATTGCCTCGATAGCTAAAATGATCATCGTAACCAACATCACCAACTCCAATTTATCCTTGTAGTCATTAGCTTATTTTAATCACCGGTCATCGGTAATAGCTCATCATTCATCGGTTATTGGTTATTGGTTATTGGTCATCGTTTATCAGTCATTGGCTATCCTTCTGATCAGTTATCATTTCGATCAGTTGTCCATGTTATCAGTCATATTTTTTATCAGTTGCCCTTGTGATCATTCATCTTTGCAATCAGTTGCCCTTGTGATCAGCTATCATATCGATCAGTTGCCCTTGTGATCTGTCATATTTGCAATCAAGCGTCCTTGTGATCATTCATCTTTGCAATCAGTTGCCCTTATGATCAGTTATCATTTCGATCAGTTGTCCATGTTATCAGTCATATTTTTTATCAGTTGTCCTTGTTACCAATCATCTTTGCAATCAGTTGCCCTTGTGATCAGTTATCATTTCGATCAGTTGCTCTTGTGATCAGTCATGTTTACAATCAAGCGTCCTTGTGATCATTTATCTCTGCAATCAGTTGCCCTTGTCATCATTTATCATTTCGATCAGTTGTCCATGTTATCAGTCATATGTTTGATCAGTTGTCCTTGTGATCAATCATCTTTGCGATCAGTCATCTTTGTGATCAGCCATATTTGCAATCAATCGTCATAAATCATTTTTGTCATCAATCTCTCTTATCATTACAGCATTTGTGATTTTCATTATAATTCAAGAGCGCCTTATATTTTTAGGCCACTGAAGAGTTTAAGCGCAAAAAATCTGAAATTGATGGAAAAGTAACAGAGTCAAGTGAGTATTTATTGTTAAAGTGTCAAATGTGAACAGCCAAAATTGCAATTTCGAGAATCAACTGCTGTCTTCAGGCCATGTTACTACTCTACTCTACTCTACTCTACTCTACTCTACTCTACTCTACTCTAC
>WIPJ01001771.1:82192-94127 GCA_018155075.1 Cassiopea andromeda
GTATATGTATATATATATATATATACATATATATATATATATATATATATGCATATTTATTTATATTTATTTATTTGTTTGTTTATGGTTGGTATTGCATAAAGCATTTTGCTTTTAAGTTTGACATGATCTATTTAGTACTAGTAACTTTGACAAGCATAGTTACTTGTGGTAATTGTGAGAGCCTGTCCACTTGTAAAAGGCTAAGAGCTCAGAAAGATATGTGAAGACATTAGACTTTCATTTAGGATGTTTCATAAATGGGATTCAGCAGATCATTTATAACGTTTTTCGAAAATTCTGTTAATGGTATCTTACTTCATTTGCGATATACATCAGTTCTATATTTTATTTACGATTTTATGTTAATAACGATATTTTGATCTAAGTCAGTTAAAATACTGCATTTACGATATATGTCGACAGTTGCGATGTTCATTTACGACATTTCATTGCGTCATATTGTCATTTTACAGTGCTAGCATGAAAATGATTGGCCTACATATAGAGCCTCGTTTACGACCGCATATTGCTCCAATACCCATTGCCCATAGCGAACCTGATGGTAAAATGAACAGCCAGAACCCAAACCATTATTCTTTTGGAAGGCGTTTCGGTATGATTCCACACCCAGACGCTCATTTTAATGGAAGTTACGGTAACAGTCCACGCCTGTATCCTTCGTACCACCAACTCGCTCATGAGTATTACAGAGATGGACTACATTTTTCTAACGGTTGGAATGGCAGGTCTTCAAGCCTATCGAATTCTCCAATATCTGACGCCAGCTCACCGAGAGGTATCAAGCGCTCGGCAAGCGCCGATGCAAGTTTGGAGAGTAGAGACATAATCAGTGGGAAGAAGCTTACGCGATTCGATACCCCCGCCTACGTCCAAAGTCAGAATGGGTAAGTGTTGATTGTCAGTATTCAGAGCATTCAATGTTTAGGAGCTACCGTAAGCCTCGAATTACTCCCCCCCTCTCTTGGGATAAGCTACTATGCAAGACGTCAAAAAGTAGTTATGCCCTCAAGGGGACTAGTTCGAGGGGTTTCGGTGTCGTTGAAAGTTATTCGGAGCTCAAGGTTCCTGTACCTTACCGAGTTTGAGACTATTTCAACCTTTTTTATATTTTCTTGCGCTTGATATAAGGAATTAATTTTGTTAATAAATATAATACAGTATAATATATAATATATAATATATAATATATAATATATAATATATAATATATAATATATAGTATAAATATATAATATGTAAGGAATTCATTTTGCTAGTAGTACAGTTTCATCACAGTTATATTTTCATTTTCTAAATTTGCCTTCTATGTTTTCTTTTCATGTAAAATTATTTACACGCAAAGCTCCTAAAAATCTTCCGTCTCCTACTCTAAAGTACCGATGAATCATAGGTGGGGTTGTAATAATTTGCGGAATGGAAAATTTTTGAAAAACTAATAAAAGGGGGGCTGCAATAAAAGGGTGGGGTGGAAAATTGGAAAGGACACATGTTATTGAAATAGATATTTCAAATCAACGCATCTATTCATCTGCAATTCGCTTTTTTTAAACTGTTCCTTGAACTTTTGTACACGGTCTCTATTTTTTTGCCCACTGCAGTGAACTGATTTCAGGTTATCTAAGTTTAATACAATTGGGGTTGGAATAGCAACGAGGGACTTGGAAAAAATTTGACAAATTAACAATTGGGAAGGGACAATTAATCAGTATTCTAGAATATAACCGTTTAGTGTTTGCTATTTGACTGTGTATTATGAAAGTTGTTAATTCTTTAGCTAGTGATTTGAAAAATCGAAACAGGACAGGCGTTAAGATTGCGCAAGAACTAATTGACGTTGCGGAAATTGTAAGAAGTCAAGGCAACTTCTTTAATTATGGGCGTTCAGCCAGTAGTTTTGGTCACAAGTTGAGTTTTATACGCTTTATAAGTTATCATTTGTGAGTATCGTATACCCCAGTATTCCAGCCCTTTTCGTGCCTTCCCCCCTTTGATGCAATTCAAGCAAAGAGTTTCCCCCATGACCAAAATACACGCATTTTTTAGTATAGGAGACATTTCGATACAAACATGAGGCTGACATTAGGCAAAAATTTAGGAAACATTTCAGAAACACAGGCAGACTGCTTCAAATAATGACTTGAAGGAACTGTGAAAATAGGGACAACATATATTGCATGCCTCACAAAACCTGAGCATTATTTTTCTTGCAGTTGCCTAATCTGCATTTTTATTGCTATTGCAAGTCAAATGGATTTAAGAAACATTTAAGAAACACAGGCAGACTGTGCTTCAAATAGTGACTTGAAGGAAATGTTTTTAAAAGAAAATTTTTATCAAACTAGAAAGAAAACAGAAACAACATCCATTTCATACCTCAGAAAACCTGAGAATCCTTTTTCTTGCATCAGAGTTGCCTAGTCTGGGTTGTTATTGTCATTCCAAGTCTTTGAAATTTAAGAAAACTTTAAGACCCCATTACACTATATCGGCTTCTATCGTCGCGTTGCGTCATGGAATGATCTCTGTCAGATAGGCCGATCATCTGCACTATACCGCATAGCGTTACAACAATGCTGCGTGACTTTCATATCACCTACAGAATGAAGTGACTTTCCTTCTATTTGCGGAGCGTCTCCTACCCAATAGCTTTGGCATGGTGTAAATGGTACCCCCTATCCGATAGAAAAATTGCGGCGTGACAATAGCTATCCGGTATAGTTTAAACAGGGCCTAAGACTGGATGCGACGAAATATTAAGAAACATCTAGACTGTGACCAGAAAGCTAGTTTATATAGTGTACTCAGGGGTGCAAAAGTGTGTACTTAGGGGTGCAAAATCATGCACATTTTACAGCGTAGAAAAGTAGTACAAGAGCTTTGGACAGAGCCCAGAAAAAGTGAAACATTTCTTCGGCAGCCACTTCTATATGTAGAATCTTCCTCATTTACAGCATCGATATGAAGTTTTTCATGTTGTCCTTCCATTTTACTTATGCCAAATCATCTTATTTTGCATATATCAGAATTTTCCTCAAGGGAGAGCAGCCGTGGCCTAGCGGTAATGCACTCGACTCAGACCAACATGGTCCTGGGTTCGAGGCCCACCGCGGGCCATTGGTGACGTCAGGAAGGGCATCCGGTCCTAAATGCTCGCGCCAGAACTAAAGTCCTCTCAGAAGCACCCTTAAAGCCCCAAGGAATTGAGGGAAACGGAGGTAAAATCGAGAGAGAATTATCCTCAAGGGAGATTTTTATAACACAGCTGGGCATTCCTGAAATCTGTTATAAATTCAAGAAACCTTCCTCCAGCTAACAGCCGTGGAGTCGTCACTTTTTCTGAACTCTGGCTTAGGATAGTGGTGATGTGTCTAATTTCTTTTTGATGTAATCGATAGTATGAAGTACAAAGCTACAGTTTTTTGCATGTTTGTAAATTTTTCAGATTCAAAGGCTTGCCACTTGATGATATCCACTCGAGTGCGAGAATTCTGATGCAACTTAAGTCAACGCAGAGACGCTTAAGCGAGAATGGTCATATACCTAACGAAAATGAATCGGACAGTAGCAGTTCGGACGATCGGAGTGAATTATATCGAAACGATGATTCGTACGATAGTTTATGTAAAGATCAGGTTTTTGTAGACCAACCTTTTCCATCAGCTTTGGCTGCAAAATTTCACCCATCGAATGGATATGCTGTTGATGTATCCAGACTTGGTAGTAGAAACCACTACACGACAAGCGAGGCATCTTATGAAAGAAGTCGGGAGGAGCAATCTGTAATAAGGCATAACGATAAATATAACGAGAGCTACATCCATGAGCGGATAATGCATCGTAGGTTGTCGCCAAACAGAGTGCATGATGAACGATTAGTGTCGGTAGGGGCGAGATCTTCTCCCGAAAGAATTTCGAAATCTCAAATTTTTCAGTCAAGGTATTCGCCAAACAGCAGGATAGGGAGCACCCCTTCGAAGCAATTGTCACCAAAAAAAGAAGCCAACAAGGGGTTTCATATCAGTACAATTCTCGGCCTGAAAGACGATACTCCAGAGCTACCTGGTCAACAGCCGAACACAGAAACCGACCGCTATACGAATGATAGCGAGAGAGGCCAAAGGGAGCTGATCGGTGGTAATTTTGACAAAAGTAAAGAAATGATGGGGAGGCTGGCTGATAATAGAGCCAAGATGAGATATGTCGTGGAAGTACCGAGTGGGAAAGGGGGCATTTGCGATGGAGCAAAGAACAATACAATTACACTTAATGCCGAAGTGTCAAATATGGACGATATAAAAACCTCATTTGCGCATTTGCTGCAAGGATTTACGGCGACCATTGCGAGAAGTATCGACCGGTCAATCGATACAATATTTAAGCCATAGATCGTTTTGGCGTTGTTTGGTTGATTATGCAATTAAAGAGTAACAGTATTCTAACTGTCATGTCATTTCGCATCTTACAACGTTTATTACGTAGGCGCACTTTCTCAGATCGTACCGGAGGCGCACTGGTGGCGCATTGGTAGAGCTATTGCTATTTAGAAATGGGGACTCCCGGAAAGCGAGTTTCCGGGGTTAAAATAGAAAATGTTTTGCTGGTATGCTTAGAGCAAATGTTATTTGCTATTTTAATTATATTAAATTTAAATGTGCAGAATTTTTGTGGCATCCAAACTCAAGTATGCGGTATTTTCACAAGTAGCTCCATGCGATTGTGATGATTTTTTCGTCCGGGCATTCTGGTTCGGAATGATATTGCTCTTATCCAACTTGCCTTTAGTGCTATCTTAGATAGCCGGGTTTTTACAGTCCCTTAATTTCAATGGGCACAATAGTACTCGTCCATATGGTAGATACAGCAGAGTCTATTTTCTACTATCCATAGTCACCCTTTAATAAGGAACTACCTAGATCACAAATAATACCTGCTGTTCACCATTTTGGTAGCAAATTTTGAAAGTGTTGCTGTGATGCACGAGTAGGACCAGGGGTGGTGCTAGGGGGGAGGAATAGGGGCTGTACCCCCCGTCAGAACATGTGAGCCCCCGCCAGAAGGTGAGCAACTACTTTTTCGGAGACTTTGGCATTTGTGGTACCCTGAAAACCACATTCTAGCCCCCATGGAAGAGTCAGCCCCCCATTGGAAAATTCCTGGTACCACCCCGAGTAAGGGACGACTCATGATTTACAGAGGGGTTTGTACCGAGGAGAAATTGTTTGGGTGAAAGAAATTCTCTGATATAATCAACGCTGTGCCCAACATTATAGAAAAACCTTTGGGTTAGGTAGAATGATGTTTTTAGCAAGAAATCATTTCTCTTCGGTTCCAATCCCTCTGCAAATAATGAACGGTCTCTAGCATCTGATGTAGTTATATACATCCCACTGGCAGAAGAACGTCTCTTCGTTTCTCCTTTCTCCCTTGAAAGCTCTAACGGTATGAATCGCGTAGTTTTCACTAGCTGGGGTCTAGTCAGAGTTGGAAGCTTGTTAACTCGACAAATTGTCTTTGGTTTTTGATTGTGGAATTGAAAGTAATTTTCCAATGATTTCAGTAGTTTTATGTGTACTATACAGTTTGTAAATCACATGCATCGAGTTAATTATACGCATAGATTTTCATACATCACCGACAAGTAGGACAAACATATACACAGACAGTACCTAGTTCACCTTAGCATCCTTCCCTTCAGCAGAGCCACCGAGAGATTTCAGAGCCCCGAAGGTAGAAGACAAACACGCGGTTCCCTGCGAGCAAAACGAGGTACCAACCTTGGAAGATCACTTTTGTCCTTACTTTATGAGGTGCCCTTAGAGCTTTAGGCCCAGAGGCTTCTCCTTGCTTCACTCTCGTTGGCTCTGCCTTTCAGTACAACGTTTGCATTATTTATTTCTAGTATGCATTACCTTATATTTATGTGATTTGTCCATGTCCGTTATCTTGGACTGTCCGTTACAGTACGTTGAAGATATGAAATATCCTATTGGAGTTTTATATGTCTGGTTGCCTGGACTAGTCACACGAACCTACAGGAGAATAGTAGTAGATGGAACTAGGCCAAGAGTTAGACCGAAAGTCAACCACATTTAAATATTCTACTTCACATAGTTTGAACCCCCATAAATTTAGCGCTAGAGTTCATTACTTTGACTTCACATGAGAAGTCTATTTTTAGAAATCTCCATTCACCTTTAAATTTTGAATTAGGATGTTGCAATGTCATTTTTGAGAAGTTTCGGTTGGATCTGAAAAACAGTTATCGAGTTATAGGCAGCTGAATACTGATTAAATTCATATCATATCTTTGTATTTTTAGTCTTTACGTTTTTTATAAGAAACCACTTTATAAGCAATCTAGTATTAGACAGCCTAAAACTTAAGAAACTTTTCGAACTACAAGGAAAGAGCTAAGAAACGTTAGACGAATAGCACATTGAAATCGTTACCTGGCTCAACGCAAAGCTGTACCAAAACAATGTGAATATGACTCGTACTGACGCATTGTGTTTGATATAGGACAAATAGTTTGCTACATTCACGTTCTGCGAAGAGACTTTTAAGAAACTTTTAGAACTAAAATGTGGGCAAAAATTAAGAAACTTTTAGTACTAGGGCTTGAGCTAGGTTTCTTATAAAAAAAACAGTTTCAATGTTATGAACCAGACCAAAAATACAGCGAGAAATGGTTATAGTCCGTTCCATGCCTGTTATATCCGACTTTGCAGAAGCATGCTTATTCTCTAGCATATTCTTGGATCCTGTGGTCGAAGTGTAAAAAGTGTTAAAATAGACTTTTGTGACGCCAGCGTTATTGAAGTCTGTTACAGAAAGTCCAGGCAGCATTGTTCGATGTTGGGGCAGCTTTTGTATGATTTTTCTTTCGAATCACCGAATTAAAGCTAGTTCGTAATGCTGTCTAGCTTAAAAAACATTTAATATTTCGTTTTGCATACATTGAGCTCGCTACTTTGAATTCCTGTGTATTTCAAATGTGATTTACGGGGATAATTTTTGTAGGAACACCGTCTTTCGTATGGTGCTGTATTCATTAGTGTGTAAGAACTTTTCTTTTCTGCATCGTTACATCAACTGTATTCCTGCCTCCAAGACAGGGGTGCACTGATACACCAAGTATTGGGAGTGTCAACAATTTTGCAAAAATACTCACAGACTAGCAAGCTCTCATATTCAAATTTTCGGCTATCCTTCTGAATTTGCAGCTAAGACTTCTCCAAGGCAGGGACGAAGCTTAATGGGGTATGGGGGATTAGTCACCTTTTAACCTTGAAAACTTGCAATTTCGCAGGCATACACGTAGTAGAGGGGTGTGGCAGAGGGGCTGCAGCCTCCCTTTTGAGCAAAATCTGCTACATTTGGGTAATTTTCCATAAAGAACAAGAGGAAATTCGGGCAACTTTTCTGACTGCTCTCCATATTACCTTACTCAATCGAGCATAAGTTTTGCAACCCCTCCCCCCTAATTCTGAAGTCCTACGCCCCTATATTCGCAGGGAAAAAACAACAGTACACTGTATTTTTGCAGGGCAGCTTACTGGACCCTGAACCATTTGGCTCTGACACCCCAAAAATATACAGAAGTAACGTCTCTACTTCGAATATTTGCCCAGAGCTAGAGGTAGAGCTGTTGGGGTGCCACACTCAGCGATGCAGGAAGAAGGGAAAGGGTGCAGCTACTCATTGCGTTTTTCTAAGAGGTCCATAATGTCTTTGTAACAATCATTTTAAAATGAAATCAAGCTCTTATGTATAAAGATAAGTCAGAGATAATGGAAGGAAAGTAATCCAGTCATATACTTCACTTAAAAGGAAACCCGCCTGCCCTCTACACCTCACAACTTTTGAAGCATCTTTGGTCACACCCCACATACACCCAGTAGTCACCACACTCAAAGATTTGATTTTTAGGAAGCTCTTTAAAATGGAAGGGATCATGTGGGAATATAAGCTCCACACATGCAAGGATCATCCAACTGATAAGAGCCACATAAGCAAGAATCTCCCTTTCATTCATCAGGCCTTCGGGCTTGAAATGAGTCATTGTTTCTCTGTGATTTTTCGTTCAAAATGTAGTCTGTGAGATTTATGTCGCATCACCACCCTTTCCCATATCCGGTCACCACATCTTCTAATCTGTCGTGCTCCTCTTTACATCAAAAATTTTGCACTTGGTTCGCAGTACGCTATTTAAAATTGCACTTCGAATTGTGTTGCTATCTCTTATAAATATTGCTGTACAAATTTCTTCATTTCGTTAGCCTTTTGCATAGAAAAAATGTAGATGTAGATTGTAGATTTAGAAGTGAATCAAAACATTGCAACATAGAAATTCAACACCCTGACTCCTTACTCGATTTCGCTTTTTTGACAGGTTGGATGTATGCACATACATCTTAAGCTGTATTATTCTCATGTTCCAATCGCTTTCCAGCAAGAATTGCTTTTTTTTCTACAATAAGCTGCGTCTCGTCTTTCTCGAGCAATAACTTTAACCTGTGTTAGCTTCGAGAATGCATGCTATCAGTTTTACAGGGTGGCCAACAAACCCTGGGAGACCCTGAAAAACCCTGGATTTTCTTTGCCCCTGGAAAAATACCCTGTGAAACCTTGAAATTACAACCCACACCTGAAAAATTACGTTCTGAAGCAGGTTTCGACGTATCAATTTTTGGTCTTGCAGTGTTGTTGCATTTTTTATTCGTGTAGCATAGGGGGGATCTATGAGGTTATTGGAGAGTAAAATCAGCATATCATTTGTCGTGTGGTAAGCAGCCTCTTTTTCCAACAACGGACACACAATTTCAAGGAAAACGCAGAATGAAAGGTGGATGGGTACAGGCAGAAGATCTATATATGATAATCATATTTTTTGAAAACAGTCAAAAATACCCTGGAAAACCCTTGATATTTGGCAGAAAATCCCCTGGAAAACCCTGGAAAAGAATTTCATTTCACTGTTGGCCACCCTGTTTTGGTTTAGGGTCATAGTCCACTGCGCCGGATGTTCATTAAAATAGGCACTACTATACCACAAATCCCCGAATTACCCCCTGGGGGCTTATGTATTTTTTGGATTCTTACATGAGGGATTTTTTGAAAGGGGGGCTTAGTCGAGGGGGTTTTACGATTTTTCTTGATAATTGGTCATATTCCAGTTAAATGATTTTTACTAATAAGCTATTTTTTGATGCTACACAAACAAGCAATAGGATGTTTTTTAAAGGACAGGCAAATGTTCGTTAATTAGTGTTTCTTCTTCATTCCTAGCTCTATAATGCTCCAACAGGCTCTCAAATAGGGTCAGTCACATGTTTGGGTGGGAGCTAATTGGAGGGTTTACGACACTTCGGCGTTTCGTTAACGCCCATAGAGGACTTGCTATTTCATTTCTGGTACCAAGTCTGTAAACCTCTTACAGTGCTTACATAGCTCTATTTTCGTGCAGTCGGCAGAATGCTGTTCCAGAAGTGCGGCCTGTGAAAGGTTCGGAAACCAATCCCAAAAGCCAAAGCAAACAGATGCTGCCGGTTGAAAGCCCTTTACAAATGGCATTCGGAAGTGTCGATGGCCTATACAGAAAGATTACGATTTCCTAATAAAATTCGTTGTTTCGTGATAACATCCAGACCGTGTCTTGTCGGGTTTTTCTGTTTCCAGACATCATGCAAATCAGAGTCGCACGTAATGCACGTAAGCTAATGTTTGCTTCTTTGAGTCAGAAGGAAAAACGTCACATGCAGCCGTATGCAAGCGTCATGCAAGGTCGTTTTATCATCAAACATCCCCGCTTTGTTGAAACTGATATATGTGGAGATAACATTCAAGGTTCTAAGTATAGACCGTAGTTGCACTTGAAGTGGGTCTAGACGATCATCAACATACACTGATAGCATCAACAGTTTCACATAGTCTGACTTACACTTTCCACATAGAACTAGAGGCACTGCCCCGTAGGGGCAACGCCCGCATTTACCATCACCTTGTGTTTGAAGAATGAGAATTTCGTCTCCAAGTTGGTAATCCCGTTAGGCAGAGTTATGTTAAGAAAAATCTAGAACTGCACATAATATCCAGTGATGCTGTGCTGAAGAATTAATTCTGATTGCAGATGGGATTGAACTGTCTCCTTTTAGCGAAAAGGGGTAGATAAATGTTACTACCTCTAAGCATTCCATTTCTGGTTGTATTTCACCTTCATTTCATACTTAAATCTACCATTTTTACTGCTATTTACTTTCTCACACCATTGAGCCATTGAATAACAAACTCTTGAATTGCACGGTTTTTTCGTTAGAACTGCACATTGTGTGGAACTGTACGTTAAAAAAGCCTGCTGGTAGGTAATGGCGATGTCAGTAGGGGGAAATGTCTCCCCACATCTCACCAAGATCAATTTTATAATTCGTTCAAATTCAATAAGGAAATGCAGGGGAGGGGTGAGGGAACTGGCAGGATTTTGAATTGGGTATGGTGACCAAATTGCGTAATAATTTTAGGGCGTGGCACACAAGATCTCTTTAGTCTGCGATGGCTGGCGCCGCCCCTCCTGGCAGGGAGCGTTGTCATGCCATCTTTTTGGTTTGGTGGAGCAATGCCTCTCCGTGCCCTCTCTCCTACTCGTCTGCCACATTGATTTGAGAGAATACTTATTTTGCTCCCTTGTACTAGTTCATTTCAGCCTTTAGTCCAATTATTAACTCATTCAAGTTCAGCCATTAGCCCAATTATTTCATGGTCCCTCTCAATGAGGTTAATCAAACATAGCAAAACGAGGTTAATCAAAAATAGTAAAAGAAGCAAGGATTATTAAAGGTCTATATTTCCTATGCAATGCTAGGTATCTCATTAGCACAATAAAATAGCATTTTAAGCAGTGCTGTGTTTTTGTCTTTAGCTTGCAACGACAACTTGCCATATAAATTATTCCAAATTGGGCCTCTGCTGGATTCAGGTGCTAGCTGTTTATGTATACTAAAACTGGAATATTATGGAGCTGTGGCTACTCATAATATTCTTTAAAGTCTTTATTAAGTCTTTATTAAAGTCTTTAGCACATCTCAAATGTACGGTATGCATCAGCCTTAGGCCAGTGGGGCGTGCAGAATGACCTTTGGGTGTGGGAGGTGAAGCAACAAAAATTTATCAACAGGCAAATCAATATTCCAGATTTACCGACTAGTGATGATCGATTACCGACAAACGATGGTCGATTACCGACAAACGAGGATCGCTTACCAACGATCGATGATTGCAAGTCAAGTACTTACCGACAAGCTATAGAATTATCGACGGTTACCGAAAAAATAAGGGGTTTGACACTCCCCCACGCCCCTACTACGGCACTCCCCTGCCTTAGACTCATAGCCATGGAAAGACAATTTTCCCCCACTCTCATAAACTGTGTGAGTATACTGCGGAAAGTGTGATGCAACAAGATCTTTATTAAAACACTGGCTTGTCTGCTGATTTCGTGAGGCAATAGTTCGTCACATTGCGTTTTGGCTGTCATCCATTGAAAATCAGGCATTAGATCTCTTGTCAATTGGATCACGACAGCAGCACCAACTCCAATATTTGAAAATTTTAAATGTGGTAGCTATAGCAGTCACAACAACTTAGAATGTGCTCTTATACTGTAAGGGATCACTCACCCTTTACGAAACACCAAGTTTACCACTTTCACTCGATTTTTGAACGAAACATTGCCGCAACAAATGAAGATACTCTCCTCCCTAATAAAGGCCATACGTGGCGGATGAATAATGCCAAAAGACTATTTTGCATTCTGTCCAACCATTTTTCAAGGAGTGCAACTCTCAGACTTATTTCAAAGATGAAGGGTCACTCTTGCATCAACCAGGTAACTGGAGGATGTTCCCTGGGGGGGGGG
>WIPJ01001771.1:124886-137168 GCA_018155075.1 Cassiopea andromeda
TATATATGTGTATATATATGATATGTATAATATATACATATATATAATATATATATACATACATAATATAAATATATGCTATATATATATGTATAATATATTTATGTATATGCATGATATATGTATACCAGTGCCTGTACATCAAAACACTTTCATGCATGCTATACATTTCCCTTCTAAGCTCCTTTACTTACCTGTTTTTGTTGCACTAACCTGCAGGAACTGCAAGATCTATTCCTTGAAATTGCAAAGACCATTGAAAGCCAGGTATTAATGAATGGTTTAAATTGTTGCAAATTTTGTGCCATGAAGCACACGAATTCCATATTGGCAGAGCATTTTGAGGACTTTAAGCGTTGGGGCTTACTATGTAGCTACCATTGCGGTTAATGCTTAATAAAATGGCAGTTGCCTTGAGTTTACCAACGCAGAGGAGATCTTGCCAACAGAGGATTAGCTTACAGACAGAAGATAAGCTTGCCGATAAATTTTCAAAAATTTGTGGAATGTCCCAATGCACAGCTACTTGAGCACGCCCCATGATAACGTACAGTAGAAAATTCATAACATGTTCTAAGTAGAGTCGTATTTGTCGGAGAGTGGACTCAGAGTGGACATTGGGCTTCTAATTTTAGGTAACTGGTGTAACTTCATCAGTTAGATACAAATTACCTGTATTAAAAGGGATCTATATTTGTAATTTTAATTGGAATATATGCATGAGAAGTTTCAAAAAAGTTATCAACTTATTTATAGTAAGTATACATATAGCTAAAGGAAGCTAATTTATGCCTATTGCAGAACCAAAGAAAATCATACATCATATATTATTACAGAATAATTTCGTAAAAGTTTAGGCAAGAAGTTACATCATTGAGAGCGTATTAAGCTGTATATTAATTGTAGATAACATAAGCATTTCTAGGTCTAGAGGCCAACCTGTGCTGCATAGTGTACGCATATTCGACATGGGCATTTTTCCTGACCTTTCCAATGCTTTATAACGTTTTTGAAATCATCTATAGTTCTGGAATTCTTAGCTTCATCTGCCACTGTAAGCCACAAGAAGCAGCCCAAAGACATAGCACTTTGTACTCCATAGGATCCTGTCTTAACTCGTCGAAATTCCAATCAGTTTTGCATTCGTAAATTATATAAGGTGCTTTTCTGCACAGAGATTATTTTCGTAAAGTAAGAGTTCAGGCATAAATTTGTCTTGTAGATTTCTGACATTAATAGCTGACGAAGAAATAGCATTATCTATAACAAACGTCCTTGTAATTTAAGAATTATCTTCATCGTGTAGGGACATCTGATAGACAACATCGAGCACAATGTTGAGATAGCTGACGAATGTTTGAGAGTAGCTTTGCCGCAACTGAGAGCAGCCAAACGGTACAAACGAAGGAGACTGTTCTGCTGTCCGTGTCTGCAACTCTGTCAATTTTGTACAATCATGTAGGTTAGTAGTATCTAAAATATCATATAATGCATTCATTTAATTTCTAAAATATTTTTCCAATTTTCCTTAAGGTAGTCTACAGAGTCTTGATCTCTGCAGTGCTAGAACATTTATGATACAAACTGCTTGCATTCTATATGCATTTAGGTTAAGAGAGAAGTCACAATACCATTGGATATTGTATAATTTAACTATCTATTAATTGTTAATGGTTTTATTTAGATTCTTGTTGAGGTACTACGCTGGCCGAACATCCAAATGATTAATGTGCCACAAACTGTGCACAAACTTTGAATTTAATTTTTGTTTTCGACAGGAGGGGTACCTTAAAAGCCAGGAGGTGGACATGATATTGTGCCATCCCCTGGTATCGTCCTTGTAGTAATTTAAGGTAGCTTGTAAATTGTAACTTGTTAATGTAATTTGTTATATATATAGGAAAAAGGAAAAAGTTTAACTATAGGTTTACACTGCACTGGTTGAAGGGTTTAGCCCTTTCATGTTTTTTGAATATCAAGAATGTCTTTGTGTATAAAGACAGCAGTAATGCCCTGTCCGAGGGCAACCCCCCTTTCAGTCATGGTCCACCACTCCTGGAGCACATCCAGTGACGCCTACGCTGAGGGGGGCAAGAAGGGCAGCTGCCCCCCTCTTCCCACATCCATGGGGGCAGGAGGAGCAAGAATTACCTTTCATACTGAACTCTGTCCTTCTCTCCCATCTTCTGAAACGGCGTGTTCAGGCATTGTAGACAGTTTGATTCATAAAGATATTTCTGTGGGCAATCCCCCAGACCCCTAAATTCACATTGTACTACTAGGAACCAACATACTATGGATTGTTCTTCTGGAAAAAGTTTGAACGCCAAAATCTACCCCTGTGGAAGAACATTTGTGTGCCCTCAGAGGGAGCCTTGCCCCCCTGCCTTATGTACCCGCAGGTGTCCCTGAGTACATCCATCACAATTTCATTACTCATAGGTTAAAATTAGCAAATTGAAAGCCTGTATAGTAAGAAAATTCGTTTGATTTCATCCTTGGTATTTAAGCTGTTTTTATCATCCAATAGAATAGAACAGTTTTTCTTTGTTGATCAAACTGTAAACTTGACTCAATATTTTAGCCATTTTAAAGTGCACTGGAATATAAGGCAAAGTTGCTTGGACGAGTATAACACAGCACAATTTCCTTAGTGATAAAGCACACGTTTTTTATAAGAAAAGTTTATAAGAAAATGAGGCTCAAATGGTCAAAATCTTAAGAAAATCTTAAGAAAATCTCGAGGCTCAATTTCCAAAATTTAGTGTTTTTATAGGCCAAAAGTCGATATTTCGTCATTATTGCATTCAAAATGTTAAAGGTGGAATTCAAATTCAGGTATACAATATTAATAACGAAATGTTAAACCATTTTGGCCAGTTTATTTTAGTAAATGTTAAGAAAAATTTAAGAAAATCTCACGCTCAATTTCGGGCAAAGTTAAGAAATTGAGGCTCAGGCAAAATAGCGATTTTCTTATAAAAAACGTGTATGTTCTTTGCAATTTTGTAGAAGCACTTTCTTGGCTGTCCTCAATGCCAATTCATCATAACGGCGAGGTAGCATCTCGTATACTTTCCTACGTAAAGGAGCGCCTGTTGGAGAAGACACTTATCTTGAGCCGTCGGCATATGAGGTAGGCTGGCCAGTTCCTTTCCTCGCCGTCTCTATCGCCCCAGCGTTATCACTAGGGCACACTAATGGAAAAGAAGTACCTGCATCTGCAAATTGTGCAAAATTTTTATCAATGGAGTAGGGTTTTTATAGCTTTTTTCTCTTAAAGAATCTATGTAATAACTTTTCTTTTTTTACTTTGTTGGCATTAATTAACTCGATAGCTATATTTGTATACTTTAGCCAACATTATAGATTTTTTTTCAAACTTCATTTCATCAATATATTATTAAATCTACAATTACAAATCTCACTGACAGGTAATTTGTACTTGGCTTGCTTCAAAGAACATGCATAACTAATACTGAAATCAATACATAAAATAGAATGATGATATTAATAGTTTAAGAGCTCAGGTTGACTCCATGGCTTATTCCTCATATGAAATATATAATAAGTTGTTCGGATGATTATAGTAGATAACTTTGTAACTATGAAGTTGAGATGATGTTTATCGATGCCTGTGTCATTACACATTTGAAGAAATGAGCCTGATGAATTACCAAATATACTGAGGGAGCTAATACAGAGATTGACGAATTCTATCCTATCATAAGCTTTGTCAAGATCTACCAGAAGGGGGCGATACTTAAGCATCTTACGACTAGCATTGACGTTTATATTTGTTTCGAAGCCCACAGTTAATTCTATGATGTAGAGGATATTGTCTGCTGTAGAAAAGAGAATATCAGGGCGAAGCTCATTTCCAGTAATGATGCAAGGAGAGAGATGACCAGGAAGATCAACATAAAGCTTTGCTGATCTTATGGATTGCAGTGTTGTTTATAATTTTTTTTTCAAACTTTCATATGAATATATTTACTACATACAATAATACACCTCTCATATAATGGTAGTGTACCATTGGCTAGTTTGTACTATACATGAAAAGTAACCAAAATAATAATGATAATAGAGATACAACATAACTCAAAAGTAAAATAATAAGAAAAGGAATTAAATGTTCAGAAGTTCTGGGTTGTTCCATGGTTTATTTCTTTGGCAAAAGATGAAGTATGAGGTCCTAATAGCAATGTTGATGGTCTTCATAATAATTCTTTTCCGAACAAGTTTGTCAAAGCTTAGATCCTGAAGCAACGATAGAAAGGAATCACATGAAGAGCCCATAACACCAAGAGCACCCATGGAGAGATTAATAAAAGTAACTTTGTTATAGGTAGAGGACAGGTCCTTGATAAGTCTGTTGTACTTATTGGCTTTCCTTATACTATTAACCTGCATGTTAGTCTTAAAGCCTAGTGTAAGTTCTAGAATGTATAGAACGTTATTCCCCGTGACTAAAAGAAGGTCAGGACGAAGGGAGTCGCCGGTAATCAAACATGGAGAAGTAACAGAAAATGTATTAGCAAGGTAGAGAAGGACAGAGTTATGGCGCCAAGTGTATCTCCCCTCCTCGAGGTAGCATTTACAACTAGATATCACGTGTTGCAATAGTGATATCATGATAGTAATAATGATAATAGGTGCCTATTGGCTGCTGGTGATGAGAATTGGCTAAGAATCGAGTCTGGCGGGAGCCATAGACAATCCGCACAATATATAAATCCTACACTCTTAAGCTACCCCTTTTTTCAATTCATCCTACATTGGCTAGACATTTATGGTAAACTTATTCACAACTTGGTTATAGATTTTCAGTTCTTTTGCGATATATTAAGCTCCATATTTTATACATAGAATGAGTACTTTATTAGTAATTTAAATTGCAACAATTCCTTATACCAGGGGTGGCCAACCAGTGAGAGGGTAGGAGCCGCATTGTCTAATGTGATACCACAAAGAGTCACATAAATCTAATGGAGATATATGAGCATCACACCCATACTTTCTTCTCACACGAATATATCGTATTGAATTCAAGTGAAGTATATAAGAAACACACTTTTCAATATGAGTGCAAGAGTCGCATGAAGCCAGGGAAAGAGCCGCAGGCAGCTCGCGAGCCGCGGGTTGGTCACCCCTGCTTGGTGCTCTTATTAGCGTGAGAACTACCAACAACAATCTAACTCATTCGCTTGAAACCAGCTCGCTCTTACTGCATCATTATTCATATATATTCAAGTTTTCATATTCAAGTTTTATACGCAAAACCCTTCAGCATAATTACAGAAGAAAAAGAAAGAAAAGATCTACGAACTAAGTTATATATAACGAAAAGTAGCTATTAAAATTGAACAATAAAAACAAAACCTATTTGGCATGGAGCTGCTCTTCCAGGGGGTTGTGTTTCGTTATGTCTTGCTCTTCATATACAATTTCAATTGCCTTTTGAAAGTATTTATTGCTGACAACTCACGTGTGTCTCTAGGCGTATTATTCCATTCCTTAAGAGCTGAGTAATGAAAGCCTTTTTTTATAGCGTTCAGTCCTATGTTTAGGGATTTGAAGATTTTGGCTATTTCTTGTATTGTAGGATGAGAAACTCGACCTTGGTTTATACTTTTCTAGGAAGCTATTTTGGGCAAAGTTTGTGTATGATTTTATAGGTCATAACATTCCTATCAAAGCAAATTATGTTTTCTACATTCATCCCAGGGCATGACCAAGTATCTTTAATTTTGGCGTTCCTTATTATTTTGAGAGCCCGTGTTTGTAGTCTCTGAAGGGCAGCCAGTTTTGTTCTCGACAAACTACCCCAAACAACATCACCATAGCGTAACTGACTTTCAACTAATGCATAATAGACAATGGATTAATTAGCGAAGCATGCATCGCAGGGGATGTTTTGAATCACACTATCCTGGGTTACATGTTTTTTATGGGAAATAATATCGTTAGGAAATATGAGGCTGAAATCAGGCTACAATAGACTTTAGAACACATGACAAACCATTACCTCATCCTTATCATGATTTGTGAATGCGCCTGTTTTGCCCACCAAAAACCGTGGCTTTGGTGGGCAAAACAAGCAAATTGACCAATCACGATAAAGATGACATAATGGTCTGTCATGTGTTCTAGAGTCTTATTAAGAAACGTTTAAGACATGTAAGCAGACTGAGTTTCAATAAATAACTTAGAAAAACTGCTTTTACAAGATAATTTTTGATTAAACTAGAAGCAAAATGGAAAAGGTATCAATTACATCCTTCACATAACCTTAACATCCTATTTCCCACAGTTGCCTACTCTGAGTTGTAATTGGAAGTTCTGATGATTTAAGAAACTGCTAAGAAACATTTAAGGCTGGATCTGACGAAATATTAAGAAGCATCCAGGTTGAAGTCAGGGAGCTTGTTTCTTATAAAAAAGAAACGCACAGCAGAAGTGTTGTGTTTTGGTTTTGGTAACGTTTATGGGATCAGCGTCAAATTGGCTTTATTTAGGCAGGCTTAGTGGGAGCAAGCTCATTGGACCAGAGCCTTTAAGTTGAATGTTGGCACAAGAAGCATCCAAGTAAATACGTGTAAGCGTAAAAGCTGAACATAGTCCATGAGGTCTCGGGGACAGGGGGGGGGGATTTTGGGTGTCACGCCCTCAAATTAGGATGAAATTTGGCTGCCACACGCATTTCAAAATCTTGCTAGAGGACCCACCCCAACCTTTATATTTTCTCATCGATTTTGGACGAAATGGAAAATTGATCTTGGCGAGAAGTGGGAGAGATTTGTCACCCCTAGTCCCCCCGTGGCGGTGCCACTGCGAGGCCTGTGGAATAGTAGCTTGGCTCAAAGGCAATCTACCCCAATAAGCCGCTGTGAAGCACAGCGAGCCTCGATACGGAGAGGAGGCAAGGAAGAAGTTTTAATTACATTTTTCCATATCACTGACTCATCTTAGATGGGTATACCATATTCAGTCCTAGCTTCACCGGATCATGTTTGTCCCAATACACAAAGGGCCCACATTGAAGGATTGGGAAAGGGTAGTAGGCATTCAATGAACTGATCTTTGAGGTCCTTGCTATCTTTTATCAAAACTTGCCGTGAAGTCGACTTTTTCTCTAAGGAAGGACCGACCGGTAACCTTTGGAGAGGCATCATACCCCCTCACTCCTAATGTGTGCCCATAAAATAGTGTTGCAGATCAGACTTGTTCTCCGATCTATGAGAGCGATCCGATGCGCTTTTGTACCTGTTGTGTCACACAGATTTATCTCCTAGGAAATATCTTCACTTTCGTGGCTGTATAGACTTGAAACTTGGTTGCATTTGTACTTTCTAGAGGTTGTGTATCGATGTGTTTCATATTGATTAATTTACTATACTGAAATTACCCGTTAGCCCGTTGGGTCAACCCTCACTCTAAGAGTAAGCACCCGAGTCGGAGGTTTTAGAAAACTGACCTTTTTCTCTGATTTTTAATTTATAGTTTGCCCCCTTTTTCTCTGAAGCCAAAGAAAAGCTATACTCTTTTTTGGAAAATCAAGGAGATGAAATTTAGCTCACCCAGTCTTTGTTTGATCAAAGAAAATTTGGAAAACATTTATGGGTTTGTAACCTTACTATGAATGATTAAGCAACTTTTTTCATCTTGAGAATAGAAGAGATGTTGGTGAGATGGATGTGTGGAACCGAAGTCGCTGCCTTTATTCATTTTTAAGCCTCGTCATTTGTTTCAAATTGGTTTGAGTTCAATTTTTATATTTACAATATCTCAGTATCTGTTACCAAGGAAAAAGAAGAAATGTCATTTTGTATACATAGGCCCTGCATTGTTCCGCTATCAATTCCATATTAGAACGTGAACAAGGACGACACACTGCTTTCAATAATGCTTGGATAACTGCATATGAGTTTAATATGAAGCTTAAATACCAACGATACAGTAATACAGAAAAACTTGCTTAAATAACTCATTTGATAATCGTAGCATGCACTGGATATTTACTTGTAAACCAGGAGTAGATTGTGTAATTGATGCATGATTAATTGAACGGAGAAAGGAGAAAAGCAAAGTCATCTTTAGGGGGTGCCAGAAATTTATCGTTCGGAGGGATAGACTTTCAGCTCCCAGATTGTCGAGTAGAAGATTTTGCATTTCTGCCGGTGCAAATTGTCTATGCCGTTTTCATTGAGTCTTACGAGGACGTAGTCAGCTGACAATTTTAAAGCTGCTGAGTAGATCAGCGATCTTTGATTCATGGGGTTGTCACACCCCCACACTCCCGTTTTCTCACCCCTAACCATTTTGCATACTATCTCCTTTCTCCCTCCATACATTTGGTTTAATTACAGTGAACTGGAACATAGATTAAAATATGCGATTACATCTGAATATGACGAACTCGTATTAAATACGTATCTGTATACACACAGAAAATGATTATACTCCCATATGGGAGGAGGATTAAAATAAATGAAAAGACGGGGCTTCTTCAATGATATCAGTGGTCGAAAGCTTTTGTGGCAAGATAGAAGTTTTGCCAGTGGAACTCAAGAGAGTTGTAACTGAAAGATCACCTGAACATATACTCTTTGGCACCAAATAGTAGAGGTTTAACAATATAATTAGGAGGGGGGTTAACATTTTTGGTAAAATAGCATAGATTGGGCGGTTGTTAATAGATGGTTGTCAATGTTCAAGAAACAGTATGAGGAGCCCAACATTACAAAATTAGTACAATTAGTTTTTGACATTGTATAAATGTAAGGTATATATTTTGTTTTGATTTTCTTCCTTGTTAATATTGATTTGCGTTCACAAAGCCAATTTATTTCATTTCCTTATCCTTTTTAAAACTTAGAAATCTTTACGTTAGTAGAATTGGGAGGGGGTTGGATTTTCTTCAAAGTTGCTTAGTTGGGGGTGTTTAATAAATGGACATTGGTGGTGAAATTTTCAAAAATTTGCAATCAAGCCCCCCTGCTATTCGGTGCGCGAGAGTACGTTTTGTAGCATGGATGCATGATACATTGTAGAGCACATTTGTCGAATGAGGGTTCACATTATAACGGGGGGGCCTACTAGTCGGCATACTTGACTATGAAAAAAGAAGGTCAAAGATGAATACGGGGAGGGAGGTTATTGATTTTCATGCCTAAAGTAGAGGCCCCTTTAGAGAAGGTGAACATATCATCAAATCCTATTCGTTCATTTTGCTATCTTCTATTTCCTAATTTTCTTGATAACGGAACTGGAAATAGAGCAGTTAGTTTATCTTGATAATGGGACTGGAAGTAGTGCAGTTGGTTTATAAATTTGAAGGTTCTGAGAAAAACCTGTGACAAAAAGAATAGGGATCTGGATTTTAAAGAGGGGAGGGATTTCAAGAGAGTAGTGGCTAACAGGGGCATGTACTGTGTTCTAAGGCCCTCCCAAGCAAATGTGTTATAACAAAACAGCATCCTTACCTGATACTTTTTGCTACCTGATACTAATGCTTTTAGCGACAAGTCACATCTTGAGCTTATAGGTTTTGCTAAATACGTATCCTTCTAAATTTATTAGAGGTCTTTTAATTGTTTAATCACTTATTTCTTGGCAGACCAAACTGTGTCCAAAGTTGATCCAGTGCATACACTAAGTCTTCAACCATGCTCATTGAATGCCAGGGGGTTGGTGCGATCCGTAACTTTTCTTCTCCACGTGGCACTGTGGGATAATTGATGGCCTGGATATAGGTCTTGTATTTGTTACGCAGCTCGATTGACAATTCATTGCAAATTTTTGCATCCTTGACCTAAAACATTATGTAATCTAATTAATACCTTATTAATTTGATGGTAAGTGATTGTGCTTTGACTTGCTGCCTACACCAAAGAGCATTGATCATTGATATAGTTTATAAAAATTAGCATTGCTAATTAATAGCAATTCTCTTGAAAGCTCTTCTTTTTATTTCATATGATTATTAATGAAAGCAATAAATCTTTAAAGCCTTGACATTGTATGAATCAAAAAAGACATTTAGGAAATATATATACTATAAATATATTTAGTATAAATATATTTAGGAGATATACTACAATGTATGGTAATATAATAAATTATAGTATAATATAGTATATGATGATAAAATATATGATAAAGAATAGCATAATCTAATGTGATATAGTATAACATAGTATACTAAAAGTAATAACATATAATACACATTTATATATCTTATTATTGAAATGTTCCATTGTGACAAAGGCTTCCTTCTTGGAGGAAAATTTAATGATAATGATGACGATTATGTTGATCATAATTATGATTATCATAGTTATCATAATAATTATAATCATCACCTTAGCTTCGACAGTCATCAACATGATCATTACAAACAGTAAAATAACTGAATCATTGCTGTAGCAGTCATATTGCTATCAACATTATCAGGTCAAAATCATCAATATTGAGAATAACTCTAGGGTTGATTCTATTCCAGTATTAAATGTTGATTTTCGTTCCAATGTATTGCAAGAATTTTCCAGATCCTGTATTAAATTATGTACTTGCTTGTTGTTTACCCGAGTTAGTCTAGGGTGTAGAAATCTATTATCATTCGATTTACGTACTTGGATGGGCACGATATGGCTTGGTGCATCTTCGACAGGCAAACCTTTCTGAAACAGCTGCTCCTTCAGTGATGCGACTACCTCCTGATGTCTTTTTCGCAGACTTCTGCCCTCATCGGAACGTAGGATGTTGATAGAAGTTGTTGCTGCTGCTGCTTTATCATAAGGCAACGCTGTTGTAAAAATGAATCCTGCCCCATAGCTGAAAAAGATTTTTTAGAGAATCCCTATTATGGTTGTTTGTTGAAATGTGATATTGATTCATGCAATATAGAATAATCTCACTCATGCAGTAAACCTATTTTTTAATTCATAATTTGACCATTTAACCATTCTCTTTAAATTTCTATTTTGTCTATGAATCCGTCTTTTACATCAAATTTACAGTTACCTGTTTTTCTTCCATGCATCAATGCAGGCACGCCAAAACGATTGTGGGGCAAGGGGGCCAGTAGGAGCAAAATGGCACCGACTCGCATGGGCACCTCTTTGGACCACCGCCTAGCATAGGCACCTCATTGGGGCCCAAGGCACCTCTTTGATACATTTTCTTTCAATCCTTTAGCATGGCCTATATTTCGCACAGTTATACAAATTGCTCTCTCTTCCAATCATATTTTGTTTGTTTATATAGCTTATTTGATCTCCTTTGTATCATATCAATATCTAAAACAGGATCCCATTGCATTTCAACAAAGGCACTTTTGCTCCCCTGCTCCCCAAAGTGAAAGGCAGGAGGGGGCTTAGTCCCCTCTGCTCCCTCTCTCCGGCGTGCCTCCATCAATGTATTTATTCATTCATTCATTCATTCATTCATTCATTCATTCATTCATTCATTCATTCATTCATCTGTTCATTCATTCATTTATTCATCTGTTCATTCATTCATTCACTCATCTGTTCATTCATTCATTTATTCATCTGTTCATTCATTCATTTATTCATCTGTTCATTCATTCATTTATTCATCTGTTCATTCATTCATTCATTCATCTGTTCATTCATTCATATATTCATTTATTCATATATTCATTCATTCACCCATTCATTAACTCCTTCATTTATGACACAACCTTCAATGCTCACCTTCTTATTACATCAACCAAAGATGCACCTCCTACTATGAACCCTCCTGTTACGCCAACTGCTTTGCCAAGTGTGCCACTAATGATATCCATCTTATCTAAACAATCGTCTCTTTCCCCAATGCCAGATCCATTTGGACCGTACAATCCAACTGCATGAACCTGCCAGAAAAAAGATGCCTAATCATCTTTAAAAACTTGAAACAAATTCGACTTTGATACAGATTATGTATAGCTTATTTAACGAGCTTTTTATTATGTACTTAATTTATCTATTTATGTATTTACCTTATTCTTAATATTTCTCTAAATAGTAATTGGAAATAAAGGTTTTTAGAATTTCTAGGCATTTTATGTGTAAATAGAGGGCCTCTTCAAAACCAGCCAGGGCTGAAGGGATACCCTCCCTAAGCATTTTTAATAATATTTTTAAATATTGTTCATTTGCTAATAGTAACTAATCTACAATAATACACCTCAATAAAATTAGACAGTTTAATATTGCCTGCTCTACATTGGATAAAATACAAAAACAGAAATATGAATGATATATAAATATA
>WIPJ01001771.1:143646-154736 GCA_018155075.1 Cassiopea andromeda
GTTTATGTGCAGTGTTGGGGGGGGGGGGCATTTTGACCAATTGACCAACTATTGTTAATAATAAAGAAAAGGTCACAGAAAATCCTATGGTCAACTCTCTTGCAGCATGGCTGACTTCTGATCAACTTTCTTGGGGATTTGAAAATATTTGGGGGCGCGACGCCCCCCACGTATCCCATCCGCACATCCCTGTTTATGTGACTTCAGATGCTTCAAAATTTAACAGCTTTTACAAGACATAACAAGATAGCCACTTTCTTGCGGTCAGATGGTTACAGCCACTGAAGGATGTCATAATTAAAAAGGGTGTGGCATGGTGCTCTACACGAGACAGCTACCCCCTTGCCCTTATTTGCCGCTATCACGCATGCGTCGTCATTTCATGGTGCAATCATAGTATTTGCAGCTTCCTCTTTGAGTATTTGTGTCACTCCTGTATACAAAATGTAGCAAAATTTATAACAAACGATTCACTTACTTTGCTCTTTCAATAACTCTGGGGTGTCGACTCATTGCCAGGTAGTCATTGCTACACCAAACTGCTATGTTTTCTTCTTTACTCGAACTCGAGAAGTCTTGCGCATGCGGGAAATCACTCGCGATCCTGTTCACTCTTTTGAATATTCTGTATGAATTATCAGCCTTCTTTTGGTTGATAAGCTGGTCACAATATCTCGGAATGGAAAATCCTAAAATAGAATTTCATCAGAAAATGACGCAAGAAAACTTTGGCCACAGTTTTATAGAAGTTAAATGCATCCAGGAACTTCAATATGGCGTTAGATTCTTAGAAAAAGATACAGTTGTACTTCTTGGACCTTAGGAAGCGTACGTTGGCATGTAGCAGTGCAACCACATAAGGCGTGTACACCTCTAATGCCCTTTGTATGCAATATGAATTTTCTAGATCCTATTGTGTCCTGTGATGAAAGCATCTTCTCTCTTGAAACCGCAAAGGTAAAAACCCATTTTGCATTATGTTGCTAAGTGACTAATGCAAGTTTCGCATTACACATTTGAAACACAGTTTTGTTTTTGAAATTCCAGCACACGATAGATTGTGGTCTTACAAAAACAGAGATTTGGACTCATATCGCGAAAAGTTTGTACATCATGTGACAATAAGGAGCTGTCTGATTGGTTCACCCGCAAACGAGAGATCTTACAGCATTCAACAAGTTATTTCTTCGAGCAGTAATGTTTGACGCCAAAAATTTTGACCTTAAAGCCTGGTTTCCATATAACTTTCTAGTGCCGGTGACCCATCGGCGGCTCACCGGCGACTCACTGGCGACTCACTGGCGACTCACTGGCGACTCACCGGCGAAATTGAATTCTTTAATGGAAGCACTTCATTTCAACTACAGGCGACCCACCGGCGACCCACCGCAGACATCGAATAAAAGTTGAAATTTGTTCAACTTTTTTTCCATTGCAGTGCCGGCGACCTCGAAAAAATTTATATGGAAACATGACTGCGGTAGGTCGCCGGTGGGTCGCCGGCAGTTTCAGAATTTTGACTGGCTTCAATACTACTAAAAATGACTTTCATTTCAGTTTTATTTTAAAATTCTCTACGGAGGAGAGCCCATCGCCGATGGGTCGCCGGTGAGTGAGAAGTATATGGAAACATGCTTCAGTAGCAATGTCACCGGTGGGTTGCCGTTGAGTTGCCGGTGGGTCGCCGACATTAAAAAGTTATATGGAAACCAGGCTTAAAGGTTGCTTTTCAAAGGCATAATTTTCGGTATTTGAAAGACGTACATGGGAGATTTTCACACTTTACCTAAAGTCTCTTTTTGATGGATGAAATCGCTATATGCGACACTATTTTGACCTGCGAATGTCGCCAAGCAATTTTCATTTTTATTCACGATTTTGTTTCGTTTTTATTCCATACAAAAAATTCTTCAAACGTTTTTACCTGGTCTAGTTTTCGAAGCCCTTCAAATGTTTCAATTTGGAAGGGGTTTAAGCAGCTCTTGATGACAAATCTCATCTGTTGCAACTTTCCATAGAAATTCCTTGAAAAATACAAAACGGGGTTTTTCAAACATCCACCGTTTTGCGTACGGAAATGTTTTACTTGTGTACATGAGTACTTTTAGAAGAATTATAACAGAGGAGTATAGTATAGTATAGCAGCATATAATAATTTATAATAATTTTAAACCTCGAAATACTAACGCGCGTGAATTGAAAGTATATTAGAGAGAATGTGAAAATGACGAAATCTTGCGACAATGTAATCTCGCTAATTACTTTATTGTTAGAATCAAAGCTGATGCTAAACGGAGAAATCGTCGACTTTTCTTATTGGGTATAAAGTAAAGCTGAGCAGCAGAAAATAGCACTCGAAGGTGGATTTAGTTGACAATGATAGAGAAAACAGATAAAGTTTCGCTTTTCAAACTCACCATTTCTACGGACGTTTGACGCAACAGTGCTAGCAGAAGTCGTTACCTCTCTCTTAAAATGTCCTTCTAAATGTAGAGATGGTCTTAGCTTTTGAAGGCAAAGCCATCCTCTTGCAATCGACGGGATTCGGAGCTGGCGTGCAAGCATTGCCTTGTTTGTGTCTTTCGTTCTCTCGTCTGCTCTCTGGATTACTGTTTCTCTTCTGCCCGCCTTGCCTTGAGAAAATTGTACTTATAAGATTTCAACTGTGCTCTCATTGCTACCCTTGGCTGAAACGAATAATTACGTAGTTCCTATTCTTGGAATCAGATGTTCCCCTCCTATCTAGATGCGTTCTTGGACACATGACCAGTGTATAGCACCTGTCAGTTTCGAATCGATGCAATGTGACTCATCACAAAACAGTAACAGAAGCGCATTCACAAATCTTGATAAAATGCGAAGATATAACTATTTGCTAAATAAATGAAAGGATATCCTTCCATGCTAATCTCTTTTCTAAAAAATGTTTTGTTAGCAACTTTATTTTATTTTCATTTTCATTTCATTTCACATTCTTAAGGAGGGTGGCCCTTCAGTAACAACTGATTTTAAAGTGGCCCTCCGTCTACTCTATACTTACATATTTAGCAAAAAAATAATGATTACAAAATATGAAACCTAATTACAATGTTTAAAAGGTCTAATTACAAATCTTAAAATAACATAATATACAATTTAAAACGGTTGTGATAATTTGTAAATACACTGACACAGGCTACATCAGGCACTAAAAAGGCTTTATTTGAAGTAGTTTGTTTGGCTTCAGTTGAAAGGCCATTCCAACATTTTCCACCTCTGAATGAAAAAAATTGTTGTCCGTTAGCAGAGCCTTTTAAAGGCAGCCTTAAATCAGTATTTGTATTTCGAAGACTGCGTGTGGTATTAACGGTGTTTTTAGTAAAAATATCGCAAAGGAATTTGGGAGGACTTCCTGTTTAAGCATTTAAAGACTGTTAGATTTACTTGTCTATTAATCAACTCTTCAATTGTTTTCCAACCTAAACTTTGGATCAGAGTTTTGCTTGGAGCATGACGCAACAAAGGTTTAATTCTACTGTGAACTTGCTATCTCTTAGCATATGAGCAGAAACTGTGCCAGAAGAATATTTTAGGGTGTGTCAGGTGCAGAGCTGCGGAGTGTGTGTAACCGTTGACAGGGGCGCTTATACTCGGGGGGAGGACGGAGCAACAGCTGCTCTACCTGCGATCCTGCTGAAGTTTTGCTGGATATAGACAAAAAACACGAAGATGAACCAGAAGGGAACTATATTTAGGGGCATCACGGGTTCAAGGGGACTATACCTAGGGGCATCACGGGTTCTTCTTCCAAAATTTTGTTTGGACATTCAATCATGAAATAGAGGAAACTTGTCGGCAATTCTTGCAAGTGCAACTCTCACTAATACTGCAGAGACCTTGTGGTAAATGTCGAGGTTGTGTTGCTAGTTTATCTGGTTAGGTGTGCTATTTTCAGGGACATCAATGGAGGGCAGCGGCGGCTCAACGGGGGGGACTGGGGGACGTGTTCTCCCCACTCCTCGCCAAAATCAGTTGTCTAATTCGTCCAAGTTCGATAAGCTAGCAAGATGCTGAACATCATAAATTGGAATGGAGAGGAATATAACTGTATGACACATAGGTGACGCTAAGTAGTTTTATATTTTGTAATTTATAGTCATTTTCGTTTTGCTTTTAAATTTAGCTAAGATATAGACCTGTCTTTCTTTCTACTATGTTGTATTTTATTTCTCGTTGCTTTATTGTTTTTTGTTAAGAAAATTTGCTATTGTCTATCCAGAAAAATTGCTGGAATGAAATGGATTTCAGTATAATTAGTTGGGAGTTGCAGCTCTACCAGCCACCTCTCTTATGCCTATAGTCATAAAATATGAAGCAGACTGTGTATAAATGGTTGCTTCCAATATTGGGACTCCATTGCAAGAAAAGAGGAAAACTTTCTAGACCTGAATGTGCTTTCAAATACAGTACATCAGTGCTTCTCAATCCCCGTGGAAAGAGAAAATATTTTACGTTTCTGATAGTTACTGATAGCTGCACAGGAGCATTTGGCGCCTTTTCTTAGAGCGGGCGCCTTGGGTCAGACTGCACGTTAAGCACGTGACTTTTAACTAACTCTTGATTGGCTGGTTTAAGAAAGGCATCAAAAGACAATAGAGACAGATCGCGCCAAATTTGATCACTGTTAACGAATTGACTTGGGGTCAAGGAAACTTCTGCTTGGAACTCTGGCCGCTGCCACTGTGCATTACGAGTAAGTAAACCATAACTGTATGTTATTTTGCAAGATTTTTTAATCGATATTTGTCTGTTATCTTTTGTTCAGCTAAGAAGATATAATGTATTTAGTGAATATGGAACATTGGGCATAGATTCCCTCAAGGGGAGGGAATGCAAGTGGGAGCGGCCTAAATTATGTCAAACCTAGAAAGATGGCATTCCTTATATATTTGGGTGCAATATAAGCGGGAGCATGTGGTTGGAACTACTGGTGTAGTGAAAAGGGATGAAATTTTCTCCAAAGAGGCCTATTTTATGAGGTTTTTGGTGCAATGAATGGTTGCTCGTTTTGACTAAATATTATACCTGTTCTCTTGTTTGATGCAATTAAGTCGCTAGTAGAGTCTATGGTAGAACAAGATATGAAAATCTAGAAGTGACCTTGATTTTCCATCAGCTTTAATTGTATTCATTAATTGTCGCTGCATCCAACATTGGCGCCGTTCCACCGTCGTGCATGTTCTACCACCTAATAATTGGGGGTTGGCGCCAAAGCTGCCCCAACAATTGTCTTCAACTATTCACTGTACTTAAAGATAGGAACCTGTCTAGTAAAATTATTTTTCAAGGGAAAGCTTGAGAAAGCATGATGTGCTACGAAGGACAATAGTTTTTGAGTAACTCAGGGATGCTGGAACTACGTTAGGGTACGGGGAGCCAATAGAATCAAAATTAGCACCAGCTACGATAGGCGAACTCCTGGAGTGCAATTTGCCTCATGGAAAATACTTCTGGAAAATGTAAAAGCTCCTGGATAACTGCTGGAAGTCGAACATTTTTTTGGAATGCAGTTGACATTTGATTATACTTCAAAGTAGTAAAGTTTTTACTTTTAAGTTCTCAAGCTAGCGTTTTGCAGAGTGCATTTTTTTCTTCAGCTATACTTGCGCATCTACCCTATTTCCTGGCAACTAGGCTATTTCTACTAGTCCTCTATTGTGTTGATTCCATGTTCAATTAAAATAGATCATGTTTGTAAAAACTAATGCAAAACGTGACTAGCTTAGGCCATTTCTGACATTTTATATAGTGTGCTCCTAAAAGTTTTTCTTTGGGCAAGCCCCCTAGCCCCCCATTTGTCTCCACTATGCTTCCTTATCCATGCAGCTACCTGGCAGCTATGCAGCTACCACCAATGCTCTACTATTTTGATTCTATGCTCAATCAAAACAAATCATGTTTGCAAAAACTGATTATTAAATACCTGATTAGCATTAACTAACTAGGAGATTATTTGGGATTTTAGAAGGTCCTTCCATCTTTCATAATCATGTGCCCATATTTTCATGTAACCCCTATCATAGAAAGAACAAACCAACCAATCTAGGTAACCTGTACTTAATCCATCCCCAGCACTGATCACTCATCACAAAGTGTCCCACCAACACTATAATGTTTGTTCTTCAGTATAGATAATTAAAACTGTAATAGGCTTTTGGCCTAAACAGAATGTTTTTATGTTATGTTATTAAAGGTGGATCAAGCTCTCTAGATAACTCTTGGGAGAAAACACCTTAGAAAGTCCTGGAAAGCACCTGGGATTTTATTGAAAGAAATCAATGGCTACCTAGCTCTGGCACCCTTGACTTAACACCTTAATGTGCTAGGATAATTTAAGGGCATTGAAGCCAGATAGAGCACTTGGGAAAATCCAACTGGGGCCCCTTTTGCAGGTGACTTACTGCTTTACTGCCTAGGCTGATAAAAAGGCTCACCATAATTAATGGGCCCCCATTCATCAGCTTTTCCTGGCCCTCTTTGGAGCCATAATGCTCTGGACTTGAGTTTTGTATTAGATTGCTAATGTTTTGATAGTTTTAACATTCATTGCTTATTTTTGAGGATGGTCAATGCAGAAATGGACAGTAGTGATAGTAAACATGCCAGGAAAGATAAGAAATGGAACTTAGAAAGAAGCACAATAGATGAATATATCAATGACTATAGCCCCCCTGTACCAATCACACCCCAAAAGGTTGGAACTCGCATGGAAGACCCATTGACACCAACTGCAAATTTGAAAATGCTTGTGTCTGCAGCATTTGGGATGACTCATGACAGTGGTCAGCAAAAAAGAGAGCTATTTCATGATAATGTTGTTGACAATGATGATGATGACGATGATGAGTACCTTGAAGATAGTTGTAGTACAATTTCTGATTTGATTGAGGAAAAGCATGATGAAAAACATGATCAGTTGATAGCAAATGAGAAGAAACCTAGAAACACAGTGGATGCTGCTGGCAGTGGTAGAAAATTGAAATCCCTTGGCCTTCTCTGCAAGAAGTAAGCTCCTTTGTGTGTAGTTTTTGCATAGCTTTGAAATGTCAGGTACAGTAGAGTTCTTTATCCAATCCTACAGTAAAAGAGCACTTGATATAGATTTTGTTGCTCATAGCCCTTCTGTCACCTATCACTTGGGGTTAGAGCCACTTGCCCTGATAAGGATAGACACTTGGGGCTAGGACCATGTGCCCCATTAATTGACAAAGTGTCATAAATAATTGTTAAAGGCTGTAGCAACTGGCAAAACTCAAGAGGCTTTTGCCTTGTCCTTCTAAATATATGTCAAAATGTCCACTGCTGTGCTTACTTTAGAATCTACACTATTCCAGTCACTTAGTTATAAGTGCCCCCATTAGATGCAATGTTAAGATTTTCTGCAGTAAGTGCCGTGTCCTTTGTTGGTATGTAGTGTAGATACACAAAGTTTGCATCTGGTACAGGTGTGTATTTAATGAGGGTCAACTGCAGAAAAAAATAGGTGAGTGGCTGACCACAAGCTGCAGAGAGCGTTTTGCTTTGAACTCATTGTTATTATTAATAATTTCTGCAAAAATGAGAACATATGCCTTCCTATCTAGCACATATATTTATCCACTTATGTGCTCAGAATATGATTCAAGCCATCAAAAGCTAGGCAGCAAGTCTCAGTTAACCCTATGGGCTGTTGTTTTGCACCCCTGGTGTAGTATGTGTAGGTTTGACCTAAATTCAAAGGCATGCCATCCATGGAATTCATAAGGGTTCCTTTTGTTGATTTCTCAGATTTCTAAATAAATATCCAGAAGGATCGGAAGGTACAGTTATCAATTTACATGAAGTGGCAAAGGAATTGAGTAAGTGCTTCTTCCGTATGATGTGTTGTATACAACATTGGAATGTTTATAGCTAAAATGAATTTAACAGCATTTACCAAAATAATTGTTTAGTGCTTCAAAAAATTCCTACTGCCTTTGTCTCTTTTTTGGCATCTACAATATTTATTTTGTATTATATCCTTCTTACTATCCTCTGTATTCACAAGGAAAATATGGATACACTCCTTAAACTCCTTAGATTTAATCTACATTTTTAAGGGCACTTAAGAACTCCGTATATTCATGCATTTTAGAGAAAACTCCTTAAAAACCTCTTATTTCTACTCAATTCTTGGGGGAGAGGGTTTTCAATGGTAGATCATAATCTCAACTCCTATCCCAAGCGAGGCTGTCGATCATAATGAACGTCATTAAGTGTTCATTTTGCTGTGTAGTCTCGCAAGATTATCACCAGCTGTTACTCACCCGATTCGTATTTCTATACTTACTTACTGGGCCTTTCAGACTGGTACAAACTCTGTCCAGCTCAAATTGAGCTTAAGCAGCACAGCTTATCTCTTATTTCATGTCCAATGTTGTGGTATTAGTTGATGTTGTTTATCGTGATGGAGTTTATTGTGTTAATCCTATTTGTCCCATTTACCGTATTTGCCCTGTTTTCCGTGTTTGAGAGAGCTGAAACCAGTGACGTAACACAGTTAAGAGCACCTTAGTTCTACAGGGTGGCCAACAAACCCTGGAAGACCCTGAAAAACCTTATATTTTCTTTGTCCCTGGAAAAATACCCTGGAAAGCCCTGAAATTGCAATCCACCCCTGAAACGTAATGTCCTGAAGCAAATTTTCCACGCATCAATTTTTAGCCTTGCAGTGCTGCTATATTTTTCACTCCTGTAACACAGTGGAGGAGGACCTATAAGGTTATTGGGGGATAACAACATACCATGTGTCGTGTGGCAACAATAGACACAAAATTTCAAGTAAAACGCAGATTGAAAGGTGGACAGGTGCAAGCAGAAGATCTATATGTGATGATTATATTTTTTGAAAATATAGTCGTAACTACCCTGGAAAGCCCCTGAAATTTGGCACAAAATCCCCTGGAAATCCCTGGAAAAGAATTTCATTTCACTGTTGGCCAACCTGGAATGATTTCTTTTTGTCATGGAAATGCACAGAAATACTCCTTAAAAATCATTTGTTTAGTCTTTAGAAACTCCTGAAAGAGCCCTTATATTTTATCTACCCCCCCCCCATAGCATGAACCATGATGCACTATTGTGTGTCTTGTTTGTTACATTTTTCCTGTGTTAAGTATCTGTGAGCTACAGAGAAAATATTGAATGATACTGGAGCTGTTGAGAGAGTGCATACTGTTCCAGGGGGACCTCACAAAGTAATACCTGCAGCAATTTTCCAAGTCTAATCCCCAGTCCTCCTATTTTTCGTCTTGCGTCATTCACAGGGGTTGTGTGTTTCTTCTTTGCTCCTGGATCTTTGAAGTCTTGTCAGCCCTGACTGACACCAATAACATGTCAAGGTATTATGTGTTTTGTTGAAAGGGTATAAATATTAGAAGTAATACTTTTTTCATAGATGTGGAAAGACGAAGGATATATGATATTGTAAATGTTTTGGAAAGTCTTGAATATACAACAAAGAAGGGTAAAAATACTTATACATGGCATGGTTCCGACAGACTTCTCCCAACTCTGAAGAAACTCAAGGTACCTATTAGTATTTTAAAACCCAATCTTCCCCATTTACTCCTGTCTATGAGTATATTATGTAAATCTGATATTTGGTAGGTTCAAACTTGTATCTATTTGCATCTCTGTTGACTTTTCATACATTTTCAGGCTCTTGCTGAAAAGATATATGGACATAGCAAAGAAGAACCCCAGGATAAAAAAGAGAATTCTGAAAGTGTTGCAACAGCTTCCAAGGTAATATGCAGTTTGTAGATGTATCTTTCTGTGTGTGTGTATGTATGCATGCACAGGCATGCTTGGTACAGGTACGCTTCTTAAAATTCACTGGATTTTAGGGGGGGCTGAGCCCCCCTTCATCAACCATATTTTACAATGGATAACTTCTTAACTATGCTTTGCCAAAGAAGGAGTGGGGAAAGGTATGCTACTATCAGTAGAGGAAGAATCCTACTGCCATATGTTTGCTCTCTTCTTTGCACACTCAGCAGTGACAACAGCATTAGTTTCATAAATTTGGGTGTGGTCAAAGGCGTGGTCCATTTATTTCCTACAGTACAGCCCCCTTGTTACAATTCTAGTATAACACCACTGGCTTTGTGTGCTTGGTGCGCTTAGTCGATGTGATTGTTAGAGCATATCTATGTGACTGTATCTGTCTATCTAGCAGTGATGTAGAGCTGGGGGGGGCTCAGGGGAGCTCAACCTCCCTAGTTATTGTTTTCCTCATTTGGGGTGCTGAAGTCCCCTAATTTTCCCAAACAAGCACCGATTTTCTCAAGTTTCTAAATATAGCAGAAGTGACAGAACAAAAAGTGACAAGGTTATCAACATCACTGCTATCAAGCAAGCCGACCTCCACACTCACCTTGAAGATTCTGTATGCTTCATTATCATTTAGGCGCCTTACTGCTTCCACTTTCTGCTATAGCTGCAATATTTGCAATATTTTGAACCATTAATCACATTGTTTGGTGAATAGAATCTTAATTATTATCAAGCTCCAAAACTTTGTTTTTAACCAAGGAGGTGCTCCCTCAATTAATTTACCTATTGAAAGAGCTCCTCCTTTAAGAAATTCCCTGCATGCAAATCTCCTCATTAAATTGCTATTTTATTAATCTTTATTTCCTTATTGTAATTAGTTGGTTGATATTATCTTGTAGTTCTTTTTTACAACATTTGCATGTTTTGAAATTTTTAAGTGAAGATGAACTGAACTGAATTTTGAGGTTTAGGTTTTGGATGTTTGTTTGATTGAAGAAACTGACCATGTCACATTCCTGCATTTAGTTTTATATGTAGAAAGCCCTAGAAGTACTTGTGAAAATGAACTTAATTTCCTTATATAAGAGCTACTCCTTTTAAAGTCTAACTGACTCCCATTTTGTGTCATTTTAGAAGATTCCCTTGATTTGGCAAAAAAATGGCATCAAACTTGGTGATCAAGAAGCAAGTTCTTTAAAACCTAGTGAAGGTAAAAAATTCTGCATAATATCAGGGGTGGATCCAGAACTGGACTC
>WIPJ01001771.1:220408-232642 GCA_018155075.1 Cassiopea andromeda
TATATATGTGTGTGTGTGTGTGTGTGTGTGTGTATATATATATATATATATACATATAGCAGACTTGTCAATAATACACTGCCTTAATGTAGTGAGGTGTATCAGTGTATACTTAAAATATACTATTATAATCATGAAGTTTCAAAAAAAATCTTTGTTTTTCTTTCTTTTCTTTGTTACTGATGTAATTATCATATTTTGATGTCAAGTTTAGCATGTATTCATTATCATTGTAAGCCAGCCAAGTACAAATTACCCTGGAGTGAGATTTGTATTTGCATTGTGAAGAAATAGTCATGAAAAGAAGTTTGGAAAAAAAATTATTGCAGTTTGATGGGAGGGGTTGCAAGCCCAAGGGACAAAATTTCAACTGGGAAATTGCAATTTCTATTTCAAGGAATAAAGAAGCAATATTACTTTTGAAGTTTGTCAAGGTTTCTCTGCAGCCTCTCTGCAGTTTTTATAGACCTAGCAGCTTCTTCTTTGTGCTTTTCAAGGAATGACAACTGTTGCTAGAAATCAAAGAAAGTTGGTTTTAGAAAAAGATTTTCAATGATGGAATTCAAAGATTCTACAGAAGGTAATGCTTGAGAGAATAAGATACATGTTTTTTTTATAAGAAAAAAGGTTATAAGAAAATGAGGCTCAAATGGTCAAAATCTTAAGAAAATTGTAAGAAAATCACAAGGCTCAAGTTCCAAAACTTAGTGCTTCTATTGGCCAAAAATCGATATTTCGTCGTTATTGCATTCAAAATGTAAAAGATTTTATTCAAATTCAAGCATAAAATATTAATAACGACATTGCAAACCATTTTGGTCAGACTATTTTAGTAAAAGTTAAGAAAAATTTAAGAAAATCTCAGGCTCAATTTTTGGGAAAAGTTAAGAAACTTAAGGCTCAGGCAAAATAATGGTTTTCTTATAAAAAAAATGTGTAGATAAGGAGGGCTTGTATCCATTAAAATGAGGAAAAAGTAAGAAAAAGAAGTTTGACTATGAATGAAATTACCAGAGTTTCATTGATTAGATATGACAAAAGATGTCAAAGTAATCTCACAAACTATAAATTCAACTGTACAAATAAATAGTCTGATGATACCATGACTGACTGAGTGATTGTTCAATGATTGAGTAGTTGATTGATTCATTGATTGATTGATTGATTGAATGACTGTTTGATGATTGATTGATTGATTGATTGATTGAAAGCTTATTTGATGACTGAATGATTGCTTGATGATTGAGTAATTGTTTGATGACATTGATTGATTGATTGACTGATTGAGTGATTGATTCACTGAGTGATGATACCTCTTTGTTTCTACAGTTTTTGCGTATACTGTTTCCAAGAAGGCTGAGAAATCTTTGCTTCTGGCAAAGTCACTCACAATAAATAAGCAGATCTTACTTGACAGTTAATCCAGACTTACACCATATTTAACATGCTGCTGATTGTCCGTTCTTGATCATTAAGGGTCAATGCAGAAAATACAAACCTTTAGAGCACTGTTGACTGTGCTACTTCTATCTAGCTCTCCACGTACAGCACCTAGCTCTGCTTTAACTCCTGATAGTTCCTTTTTTGATGCTTTGATTTTGCCTTTATATTCTTTGATTTCCTTTTCTGTAAAAGAATTCCATAAACACTGAAAGAAACTAATAAAAACAACTTTTTAAAAAATGTCCCCCAATTTCCAACTGGCAGAAAGAGCTCAAATTTGAAGGCAAAATGTAGGAGTTAAAAACACTCTTAAAATGTCATATTTTGAAATTTTGAACTCTTCTGGCCTCACACTGATAATCAAGAGTGAAATGACAGAAAAAGGGATGCTTTGCTCACTTGTTCAAAATCCAAAGCATGGATTGGTAGAAAATTACAGAATCAATGTCATCTTAAAGAAATGAAAAATACCTTTTTCTTCAAGCTTGAAATTTAGGTCTCTAACTTTATTCTATTGAGGAAAAGAAAATGTGTGCAGGATATGGTAAACTTCATTTTATATGTTACATTTAGGTATCAACATTATTCAAAACAAGCCTGATACACTTGTATTAATAAGTAACATAAATAAGCCCTAGCTTGAAGACAAATACCAGGCCAATCACTTTTTTGTTTTCATCTCCTGTTACACACATTCATTAATAAACATGTGAATTTCCTCATTGAATGCAACATTGAACTAAAGACTGCTTAATGTACCATTTAAATAACAAAACATAACATGGATCTATTTTTAGTTTGTTTCAAAACTCAAGTTTTGAGAAAAATATTCAGATTCATTTGTAACACTACAAAATTCATAAATAATTATCCATTGGTTACTACATTTTACAGTAACATTGGAAAATGTGTTCCACAGATGTGGAAGACTTTGAAACACAGCTGTCAACTTGGCTTTCTACTTCAAAACATATTCAACTACATGAACAACTCAAAAAAGAGGCGGTAAAAGTGCCTTACACAGAGAGGCCTGGCTTGTACCCTTGGTACCAATGAAAATAATGGCAATGCAAAATGAAAAACAATTTGCCTTGCAAATAACCACAGACAAAAAAGTTGAAGATGATGATACAAGAAAAATAGAACTTCTAATTTTTAAAAGTTAAAGTCCTTCCCACACCAAATGGTGCATGGGCACCTATCTCCATTTCGCCTAGCCCTAGGCCACACGTCTGCAGGTGCAGTAAAAGCTACAGCAAGGGGCTGGTCAACTGGTAGCTCCATGTGTTTGAATTTCCTACTCCATTCTCATATGTTGAGTGCCAGATGAGAAGGGAATGAGTACCATTTCAAAACTCTTTGGTATGACTTGGCCAGGCCCTAAACCCACCACCTTCCAGTTGTGAGGTGGACACTCTAACCACTGGGCCATCACTCTGGCACTTCTAATTGTAGAGCAAGAGTATGTAGGCTAATGTTGTACTTTCTATGCATGCACTGGCCATGTGGGAATCATAGCTATTGCCCCCATGGTATCATCCTTGCCATGCCTACACCCTGGGGTTCCACCAGAAGTTACACAAATATTGTGATTGACAGTAATTTTACATTCTCTTGTACATATGTGAAAAGGGTTTCCTTGAAGTACTGGAATGTTTCCTTAGGGCTCCTCTCCAGCAAAAAGATTGAAAACCACTGGTCTATATAGTTAGATAAATATTATTGTATATTTAAGGAATAAATAATAGCAATTTCAACTATAGAAAACTAGAATACTTAACCAAGCAGTTAGAGCATCAAATGAGGTAGCTATTGAGCCAATTGAATGCAAATACAATGTTGATCACACTTCAGGGTGGCCAACAGTGAAATAAAATTCTTTTCCAGGGTTTTTCAGGGGATTTTCTGCCAAATTTCAAGAATTTTCCAGGATATTTTTTACTATGTTTTCGAAAAATATGATTATCATGTATAGACCTTCTGCCTGTACCCATCCATCTTTCATTCTGCATTTTACTTGAAAATTTGTGTATGTTGTTGTAAAATGAGGCTGCTTGCCACCTGACAAATGATACACTGCTTTCCCCCCAATAACCCCATAGATCCTCCTCCACTGCGTTACTGGAATAAACAATGTAGCAGCACTGCAAGGCCAAATATTAATGCTTGGGAAATCTGCTTCAGAACATAATTTCTCAGGGGTGAGTTGAAATTTCAGGGTTTTCCAGGGCATTTTTCAAGGGGTAAAGAAAATCCATGGGTTTTCAGGGTCTTCCAGGGTTTATTGGCCACCCTGCACTTCTTTGCATCCACAAACGACTGGTTAGCACAAGCACTTACACACAACTGGTTCACACACAGCACACTATCTCATACAGCCCTGTATGGGAGCTGGGCCTGATGATTTAATAGCATTAAGTGTCAATATAGTATTTTACACAAATAGAAAAGCATCCTCTGCTTTGTTTCCTTAGGGCTCCTTTCAAGCAAAAAGATTGAAAACCACTTGTCTATATAGCGTAATAGGATATAACTTCTGGATAAACAGAAATAATACATACTTGCAATACTGCTGGGTCTGAACCATCTGCTTCAGTAGCTGCTTGCAAATCAAAATAGAGTTTTATGGGCTCTCTCCCTGCATAACGAGTTCTACACTGTGGGCATGTGTCTGCATTTTCTCTCCATTGTGAAAGACTTTTGGAAGAAGACAGCAAAGAACACTTTTATCATATGAACTACACTTATCCATTATTTGTGCATGAAATAATTCTTGCTATTAAAAGTATGCAAGACCAATATGTGACTTGTGGAAAAATTAAAATGCTGAATCAATTGAATTGGCACTTTGTAATTTATCAAGACATTGCAAGAAATTAACCTAAAGCAGTTTTTGAAACAGCCCTAAGTCCTGTCCAACTACCAATGATTATAATTCCACATAAATGAGTGCTCCTTTTGATTACAATTAACAGGAAATTTAAGGTCTACTTTCAGGGCAGGTTTTGACTTCTTTTTCACTAGTTCATGTGAAGTAGCTGGGGTGAAATAAGTGAGCTCCTAACTCTAGGGTGTCTAATAGCAAAGGGGTTGGAAAATATGGAAAGCTGGAGAGAAATAAAGTGAGCATAGCAGTGAGGGAGAACCAAGCTCAATGCAAGCTGGTGATATCAATAGAGTACCATGATAGAAAGTTGTGATTATATAGGTGGGTTCAAACAAGAGTTGAAAGTTGGGGAAGTCTAATGGTAGGAGTAACATTAACCAAGTACCCAAGATATGACATCTAATCACTAATGTTGATGGTAAGGGGAGACAGGTAGCCATCACTATAAAACAATACAGTAAAAGATATTAAAATAATTAGATATTTAATTAGATAATTAGATATATAACTGTTTTCACTGACCCACAAAAATAAGCATATATTACAATGAAAAAAGATTGATGGGAGAGCATACCATAAATAATGAAATACATGGCCACCTAAAACATCATGGTTAAGGAATCAAATAAATAGAACTGAAGTTAAGTAAATAGTCTGTTGGTACTACAGAACTTTACCACAGCACAAAAAAGTAGCAACATTCTTTCCACATACTAAAAGCTTTCTTCATCTGACACTCATCAGAGTATGAAAACATCAGATAGTGACCTAAAGATGTCAGGCAAAAAAAGGTTTTAGTATGTGGAAAGAATGTTGCTGCTTTTTCGTGCTGTGGTAAAGAACTGAAGCTCTTAAAAGTCTGGCCTTAGATATTTAAATTTAAAAGAATTCTTTAAAAGGCAAAGCTTGGAATAGCAGGGATAGCATAAAACTGTCAAGTTCTAGCTTCAAACAAAAGTTTACAATATTCATCTATGATAAATATTAACAACTCTGTTCCAGTCTGTTTTATAGATTGTTTCAAAGCGTGGAGATAGACCAGCAAAAATGAGCTTTGTGTGCTAACCTTTTGCAATGAAATGTTGGGATACTTAACGAATTGTCAGCAAGAAGAAACTCAAAGAAGGCAGTCTGACTGGCATGCTCCTGCTGTAACCATCAGTACATGATCAGCCATACTGATGATTATGGCAGTTTTTTACAAGATCTCACACATGCTAGCAAGTTGAGGGTGTGTATAGACACATGTAGTTAATATTCATACATGTAACTACACATGGACATTTGCATGTGCTAGAAAAATAGCATGCAGGCCCATGTTTCTGCACTTAGACACCAGCCAGAATGAATTGCCAATCTCCCTCTTTGGGAGCTGTTGAGCATTGGTGGGGGTCTGTTACCCTTTTAGCTGCTTGCAGTGTCTGCACAGCATGGGGAAATTGACACATGTGGTGGTGGACTTTAGGTGGGGATTCTTAGTTTGAAATCCAAGATAGTGACCATTGTTGTTGCAATGATTTCTTAGTAATCCAATACATAAATATGCTTCAAAATATCGCCATGGGCTGGGGAATTTTCCCCCATATAGTGGGGGCATTTGCCTGGTTTTGCTCATATTTCAATACCAAACCCCACTTGTGTCCTGAAGTGGGGGTAGTGGGGATTCATTTTGATTGGTGCATTATATGTAGTCAAAACTGAACTTAGCTAATGAGAACTGCTTTAGCATTCATTTAGGGAATAAGTTGTTGCTCTTGATGCATTCCATGTAAAACTCATGCCAGAGGTACACCAGTAGCTCCTAAGGTGTATACCAACATTGAAGGTTGTCTTACACCTGAGGTGCAAAGATCAAAAGAACCTTGCGCTGAGATTTGCATTTTATTACACAAGTATGCCAAAGAATATAGTTTAGGCTATATCCAGGCTACCATGCTGACAGGAAAGCTACCTTCATGGCAGAGATCTTTGGGTTAAGTGAATGGAATGCACCTTGGGTTGTTGCTAATCTGGTCACACCCACACCCCACCCCTTAGCAACATTGACCACACCCATGCATGCACCAAATATCGCGTATGCAGCTGCCACATTCCTCAAAGGAGTTAGAATATGATGAATCATTCATATTTGAATTTTTGTGAGCAATTAAATTCAAAAATGACATTGTAATATTGAATGAATAGCTAATAAAAAGGATACAAATTCCAGCCACAATATCGTCATTTTTAAATTCAAGGAATTCTTGGCATATGGTGCACTGTGCCAAATCCATCCTTTACTACAAACCCTGTAGTGAACACAAAGCCCTAACGAAAAAAGAGTAATAATGAAGTCATATGACTTTGCACTAGCTACTACGCTTCTAAACTACCAGGAAAGGTCAGAAAATCTGGAAAGACTAGGCAAAAGAGACCAAAACAATGACTGGTAGTCTGTTGGGGCCCAGACTGGAAAGTTTTTTTACTGCGGGGACAATTTCACTTCATAAGAAGTTATGGTGCGCGTCCGAGGAACATTTCCGGAATTTCTTAAGCGTATCAGATTTTGACACTTTTGCTAATAATTCAAAGTGTCTGACTTTTCGCTTCTTCAAATGCGCGGTCAGAAAACCACTCAACTGATTGTGCACGTCCAATATTGGAAAGCACGCAAGCCATTGCGCGGGCAAGATATTGCGGGCGCACAGCAAACTTTCCAGTCTGGGTTGGGGTGGCAGCACAAAACAGAGCTGAGTGGGGAATGTATAGAAGGGGCATGGGAGCAGCTAGTGGACTAAGTTTCTACCATAAGTATTCAAAATTATATGCATCAAATAATGAACACGAATGTTACCTCAAGCAGTCAAAAATTGCCATTATTACGAACTTATTTGAATTTGTATGCAAGTCAATCGGCCATTTGTCTTCCCGCCGCAAACCTCGTTTTCAGATAATTCAACTCAACAAGAATATTCAGTTGCTTTTTTGAACACATCAACAAAGAAGCCATTTTATGTGGCCCAGGTACGGGTGACAATTCGTGTTGCCAACATCTTGTAGACAATTTCTGGATAATATGGCGGTGACATAGTTAAAAGCTTGCATTTGCTCATTATGCCCTTTCATTGAGAGGATTATTGCAAGTAGACTAAATACAAATCCGATTTATGTTGTATATTTACCGTAGCTCATGAAGCAGTCATAACACACTTTTTCAAACTTTTTTTGACTATTTGCAGACTATGTATTGTACCTGATAGGCCATCCAGTCTTTCTAAGTGGAATTGAGTTAATGGAGTAATCTGAAAGGTGCTATGAAGGAGATGAATTTATGCATTACAATGCATTATAGTAGACTATTAAACCTCTCAAAGAGTTGGGGAAACATTCCTCTTTTTTGGTATTTAGATTAGAAGTATTTTTGTCTGTTGACCTTGATATAGGCATATTTGCAAGGAAGTCTGCATGTACATTATATTTATTAACTGGGTCACAAAATGCATCTCCATTGCTTATTCCAGAAACAAGGTTTGTCATGAGTTTGTGAGAGTTAGTTTTCTATATCACATTTAATTAATTCATTCTTTTCTCTCTTAATTCTAGAGTTTAGAACACCAATGTCTATAATTTACTCTGAAATAACTAAACATGAACTCAAAATTTTGGGAGATAATGGTCACCATAGTTTTGTCATCAAAAATGTGGAAGGTAGTCATAACTCTACTTACACCATTGATTCTCTTCAGTGGCTTCTTTTACTTCAATACAAATGATCTATATGTATGGTACATGATGCATAGCAAGAGCCTTTTTGCTGCTGTGGCAAGTCTGTTCAGCATTTTGGCCCTGTACATCCTGGCTTTTTCATCTGTTATTTTAGTAAGTATCATTCATCTATATAAGTTTGTTTACAGGTGCTTATTACAAGCTTTATCAGTGTTAGAATATTTTTAAGAGTCATATCTGACCAAGCCATCACAGTTGTTTAGTCATACACATATGAACATGTTTATTGATCAAAAACTCAAAAGATAGTGAACAGATATTAGATTTATGGTTTGGAATATCTTATTTAAAAGACATGGAAGATTGGTAAAATTATCAGCTGACTCATTCTTTAGAAACTCACCAGTAGCAGTTCTTATTGGTTTTGCAAGTCTTTCTAATTTAAATAATCGAATTACAACACCTTGATTTATATTTACACAGGGATATGATAATAATGTGCATCACAATGTTGTTATGGAACATAATCTTGATGAGGATATGGATATGAATAAATTGCTACAATTCACTATAAAACAGCAGGTTGATGCTCTGGGTCAAGTAAAATCAGCTGACAAAACAAACTCCTTTGACTTCATAGAACATCTTCGAAGCATACACCAACTCAAGGATGAACAGTCATTATCCGTTGAAGAATATGAGAAGCTCAAATCTTTGATTTTAAAGAAGATGACTAAGTTTTGGAACTTGAATGATCAGGCCATTGATGAAAACACTATAGCTCAATGATTTATCAGATAAAAACTTACTTTTACATATAAAATCATGGGATCCCACAAGGATTTTACCCATGGGGGAAGGCTATGCTTCCCAAGAAATGGGCTATATAGGCTTGCAGGTATATATGCATGTATACATCTCAATGATTTTCCTCAAAGATGTTATATTCTGCTTGACAGGAGGGTAGCATCCCCCCTCTCAAAGCATTCCTTGTGCACAAAGTTTTAATAGCAAGTAATAATTGTATCCAGTTTCAATATTTTCCTGTAGAATAACTTAAAAACACTTTTTACACAGATAAATGGAAATTAATGTAGTTTTATGCAATTTTTTGTACTTGAATACCAGTGAATATAATGTTTCAGTCTTTCTGTCAATAAATCTGCAGTTCTGTTAAAGAACAAACGTGCACTTCCTTTAAGAACAAACGCACGCCATTTCGATGAACGAACGTGCACTTTCTTAGCAAACGTATTTTGAGTTCCGCTGTTTTGCGCATCCACAGCAAAGAACAACGCGAGAACCTGCATTGGCTAATAAGGCATTTTGGGATGAATTTGTCCAATCTTCAGCCAAAGCAGCTCTTACCGATTATGTTTCAAATCTTAAATAGTTTGTATTGCTGCTAAAAGTTGCAGCTATGTAGCAGGGTTCCCACGCCACCCAAAAAAATCCTAGAAAATTACCACAGCACGAAAAAATTTTTATTTTTATATACTTTATTTCTATCACAACACCAAAAAGCGGCAACCTTCTTTTCACATACTAAAAGCTTTTTTCGTCCGACACTCATCAGAGTATGAAAACGTCGGATAGTGACCTAAAGGTTAACCGAAATATATATCCAGATGCGGTTAATGTGATAGGATGCGTCTAATTGGCCCCAAGTGTGACCATTAGGACCTATTACCAGTGTTTACTTGAAGAGTCCCAGTGAGAAAACAAACTATTTTTGTCTACACAAGACTGGGTTTTGAGTCTTGATGTAAACAAATTCCAAAACACTTGAATGAAAAGATGATCTTGCTTGCCCAATGATCCGAAAATTGTCGTCTGTATATGTTTTGGCGCATTCTGGATTTGCAATAAGTTGTCCTATGGCCGACTTACAATTAACTTTAGACTTGTTGTTTTTACATATACGAGGTGGCTGCTCTCTTACGGCATAACTTCTCTTCCTGATGCTCGTGGGGGCATGCTGTTTTGTTCTGTCTGCTAGCCTCTGCGTAGTGCATCCTACGTGCCGAGCTTCACATCGGGACGAACATTCATAAACAACACAACTTTTTGAGTGGTATATCCTAGAAAAAGCGAACTATCCTAAAAAATTCTGAAAAAACCTAAAATTTCAAAACTGTTTTGCTTCTGAATTTTTCATAAGTTGAATTTCTTTTCAGCAGTTGTGTTGCTTAATAAATTAATTTGTGATAGTTTGTCATAATAAAAATGGTCAAATCATCAATTCTCTTAAATTCTACCGTGAATGTATTATTTTTTGAATAGGCATAAGGACTTTTTCTGCTATACCAAACCTATGATGCCCATTTGCATCATGTCATCTGAGTGACCTTTTTTCCACTATTTTCCCAAAAATACATCAAAGCTTACCGAATTTCTCTGCAATCTGCAAAACCTCCAAAAATGGGCGGAGAAATGTCCTAAATCTCCTTAAAAAATTAATGAAAAAAGAGTAGGAAACCTGTGTAGCAAACTGAAAAAACTCGTACTTTCCACTTTGCAAATAGTTTTCAGACGTATTAACCATAGATACCTACTATGGGAAAAACTGGGCAAACGTTGAACAAAAGCAGTGCCGATCGAGGGCCTGGGTCCTAATGACCCAAATCTGAAAAACATTCTAAAGCGATTTAAAAGGAATCAAAAAATCTCCAGATGGTCATGTGATAAAATCAGACTTCTACACCGCTAAAGTTGATTTGGTCAGAGGCTATGAGTACGCAGATCATCAGTAATTTATGAATTGCTTTCTGCATTGATTGTGTGGTACTACAAAGCGTATTAAGGGCTCCGTTTTCTTTGACTTCTACACAGTTCAGATCTGTCAAAATGTGATGCAAATGGAATTCCTAACTTTAACATAATGGCTCATCATTTAGGAATGTTCCTAGCGGGCCTGTATTTCACTAAGGATTAGCGAAACTATCCACTGCATTCTTTGCTTTCATTTTTCAGCGATAGAAACGATTTTTACAGATGAAAATACCTATGTGCTAGGATGTCCAGCTGCAATCTTTACTGCCTAGAGTTGTCCTGTTATATAGGCCTATTGTGTGCACAATTCAATAAACTTTGCACTCTACCATTGTCAATTCATGGCCCTCCCCCCGTTGAGCTCACAACTTCATCCTCATTTTCTGTCGTGTTCTTCATTAAGATGTATTTGCATAAAAGCGGCATAGTCATTGCTTTGCTTTCATGAAATATAAAACTGGCAATTGAAAAGCAGCACTTTGAGTAAACATTTACATGTTGAAATAAAACATGGCTGGGAAAATAATCCCTTTGTTTGTGTTTTGATTTTCTGCTGAATCATCAAAAATGTAGCTTATTCATGCGGAAAATCATTTTCTCATAACTCGCTATTTGTTACTTAACCTTCTGAAGCAAACTTGCTTTAGTACTATCCAGGGGCGCCAGCGCCCACCTAAGGGCTTCCATTGAGGACACATCTATGTACATATATGTGCCTACACAGGGGTAGCTTATGGTCTTCTTATTCTCTTCCAGAAGGAAAATTTGTAGTATTTTGTTTTCATACCTATATCATGGTAATGTGGGGGTCTGGGGGCTTGTCTTTGGAGAAAATTTCCAGAACCAACCTGTCTACAACGTCGGAAAATGCCCCTTCACAATGTAGGGGAGATGGATATGAACTTGAAGAGAAATAGTTCGTTATGAAGGGCAACTCTTGCCTCCCTGCCTCCCCATGGAAGAGGGCAGAGGGGGCAGTAACCCTCCTGTCCTCATTGCAGGTGTCCCTGGTAATATACGAGCGACTTTGCCATCATCTTTGTACTTTATTCTTGGTACCAAGACAAAAGTTATGGATACAGCAATACCCATCTCGTTTTCACTACTTATCTTGAATTTGTTCAATATTAAGGACCGTTTCAAATTCAAGTTGAGCGACCTCAGATTTTGTATCACGTGATGCCTTCTAGACAATTTTGCCACCCCTGAAACACAGGCCTTGCTTCGGGTTTGCCAGGGTGAGTCTCTCGCCACTAATCTTGAAAACCAGCCGTTAAAAAAGGCTTGACACTTTACCTGATCTCTAATCCTCTTTTGTCTACCTGTCAATCTAAGAGGATGAAATGCTAGACCCAGGCCTAACTAGTTGGAAGAAGTGAAGGTTCAAAATGGCGGGATGCTAAAGTTATGATCGCCATGTTTTGAAA
>WIPJ01001771.1:245182-265455 GCA_018155075.1 Cassiopea andromeda
TATATATATATATATAGATATATATATATATTAAAGCAAGCACAACTGCTAGATAATGCTTGAAAATCCAAGAACTATTATTGATTACCTTCCTAACCAGAGCTTTCCGAGATTCACTCATTTCCCCAATTGCACCGCGGAGAAACTCGCTGTAATCCAGCTTTCCATCACCATCCGTGTCAATGGCTTGCCAAATAACGTTAAAATTCTGCAAAGATAATGTCTCCGTTAAAATATTGGAATACACGACAGATGTGATAAACAAAATGATTAAGGAAGTGGTGATGAAGATGAGAATGAGGTGGACAAGCTCCTAGTTTTTATAAAAATGAGTGTAAGAAAAGCTCCCTTTATCAATCAATTAATTTCTACAATACTGGTTGTAAGGAAATTGTTAAGATCTGAGTCTACAGGATCAGGATCTATAATTTAAAGGGCCATTCCAGCAAAAAAATTTTTATTTTTGAATAAGAGGTAATCAGGTCTCCTGATCTCGAATCCACAGTTAATTTTTCTGATATGCTGCACTGTTTCAAGAGAAGAGCCCCGACGAAAAACTAATTCTAATTAACTAATTATAAACTAATGAAAAACTAATTATAAATTCTCTTGAACTTTATAATTCAGCTGCGATTCCCAAGAAATGTTGTACTGTTTTCATTCTCTGAGAACTTAAAGTTTGTTTTCAAGTGCAGAATATGCTCAACAAAAATTATCGGGACGCACTTTGTGACGTCAAAATGACGCGCAAAACGTTCTCGGTTTTTCGTTTTTCTCATGAACATTCATCGAATTGTGAAGGTTTCTTAAACTCAACATTATGAAACTTTCCTACTCTATTTCCGATACACTGACGCCAACTTCAATTGCAAGTTGCTAAAAATGCTGAGGCTCATGAACTCTCGTGATTTATCTTGATATACTTAGTGACATAACAAAGTAGGTTCTGTGTTTTCATTTTTTCTCGTCTATCTTCGGTGAAGTCTGATTTGAAATGCCTATGACATGACACAAAAACGGTACAAAATAACAACGGATCTGAAATCAGGATACTTTGATTACACCTTACTCAAAAAAATTTTTCAATGGAGATGCCCTTTACGAGGAAAAAATGAAGAGCTCTAACTGAAGAAATCTTTCTTGAATTAACGAGTATACACTCTACTGAAAATACCGCAAAGTATCATGGCTGAAATCAAATACCTGTCCTACATGCAGTGTAGTAATAGACACTCGGGGCCATAGAAATTCAGAGGTAATGGGGTCTCAGTTGTAATTACCCATTTAAATTAGCGTTTGTCAAATAGTGGGGCGCGCCCCTTAAGGAGTGCGCGATGTAATGCAAAAGGTGGGGGTATGACTCCGGGAAATAGGCATACATATACAATATTTATAGATAAAAGGTAGTCCCGTATACTTTCGTACGTAGGGGAGTGCCTGTTACAGAGAACACTTATCCTGAGCCATCGACATGAGAGGTAGGGTGGCCAGTTCCTTTCCTCGCGGTCTTTATCTCCACTAAAGGCAGTCCCATATACTGGCGTACGTAGGGGTGTGCCTGTTAGGCAGGATTCTTATCCTAAGCCATCGGCATGTGAGGTAGGGTGGCCAGTTCCTTTCCTCGCCGCCTTTATCTCCCCAGTGTTCCCACTGGGTACCCATTTGCTGCTGGGTGAACAGTGAGCGAGCATTCAGTCAAAGCATCGAATCGGGCTCAAACCGTAGACCTTCCGCATGGGAGGCAGGCGCTCTAACCACTATGCTACCTCGCTCATTGTTTATAGATAACAGTCTTATTTACAGCGAGTAGGGGGCAGAGACGAAACTTAGGGGGATTGGGGGCAAGCAACTCCCCAAACTTGAAAAATTTGCCATTTCACAGTGCAAAAACGGTAGTGCAATGTACTTCTACAGGGCAACTTACTGAACCCAGGACCATTGGTGAACTACTGCTAATAAAGATAAAGAAGAAAGGTAAAAGACACAAATTTTTCGCAGGTAACCTCTGATACCGCAAAAAATTTATTGAAGTTACATCCCTGATGGGGGGCCTTCAAGATGATTTGGCACACATGTTATTCTGTGATCAGGCAGTGACCTAGATACAACTGTACTTTTGTCTCATTCATGAAACTGGTCAGTTTCACAACAATATTGAAAACTTCAGCTATGCAATAGCTCTTTCTTAACTCTCTTTAATTAAAGTTTTGCTACACGTCTCCCCTCAGTTTTAGTTTATCTATAAATACGTTAATGTTGCATCTTTACATATCCCTTGGAAATCCTTGAATTGCTTATTCTCTCTTTCCATAGGGCGCCTTGCAGAAAACAATGGAGAAGCACCGCTCTAAATATTCCAAAAAGACTTTCGGGGGGCCTTCAAGACCTCAAAAGCTTGGGGGCCCCTTGGGAAAATTGTCCTAACCCCAACGAATGTCGGCTAGGCCATTGATTGTATGTTCTTATAAAGAATACAGGTTTTAGTAGAGAAAGTCTGGCGAGAAAACAGCTTTTCGAATGCTTAAAAATGCTCAAGCAGCAGTAACATTTTACTACAAACAATGAATTCAAAATATAAAACATGGACTAAATAAAGCTTTCATTACTCTGCAGTTCTAATTAAATACACGTTTTTTTATAAGAAAACCATTATTTTGCCTGAGACTCAATTTTCTTAACTTTTTCCGAAATTGAACCTGAGATTTTCTTAAATTTTTCTTAACTTTTACTGAAATAAACTGGCTAGAGTGGTTTATACCTTCGTTAATAATATTATATACTTGAATTTGAATTCCATCTTTAGCATTCTGAATGCAATAACGACGAAATACCGATTTTGTTGCCTATAAAAACACTTAATTTTGGAAATTGAGCCTCGTGATTTTCTTACGACTTTCTTAAGATTTTGACGATTTGAGCCTCATTTTCTTATAAACTTTTTTCTTATAAAAAAAGTGTATCTAAGGTTTGATGCCATACCTCCAGAAACAACTAAATATTAAAACATTTATTTATTAATTTGCACTATAACTCGCTCACTCACATCTTCTGGAATGTCAATCCTAAATGAACGTAATGCTTCTTTGAGCTCCTCCCTATCGATAACACCATCACCAGATTTATCAACTGTTCTAAAATGCTTGCCAAGATTAATAATTGTCTTGACAGCTCGCTTCTTTAATTTGGCTTGAATGCTTCCTAGAAGATAAATTAAAACGAGAACAGATAATTACAAATAAAGTAAGGGGATTTTCTGATTGAGTCAAGAAATTTACACTTGTAAACAAACCTAGATAGAATTACGTCGGAAGGCCCGCAAATGGCTATTGCAAAACTGATGGATCGATGTAGTGCTAAACTTTTAGCAAGGGTACTCAAAACAGGTTTGGAGACCACAGCGGGGTGTGTAAGGTCAGAAACTGGATAGGCGACCTCCCAGATGAACTATGGATGAACAAGCAAAACAGCTCATTCCGCCGTCCTTCGGAAGGGGCGTCAAACTAGGGGTCCCATGCCTGGATGCGGCATACATAGTAGCCTAAATTAGCTGAAAAAGCTAGGTATAACAGCCTACTCAAAATAAAGTAAATAACAACAAGAACAACAATGTCTTTAAGAATCGTGCAAAATAACTCCTATTCTTTCCTCGATATTTCACTGAACACCAAATTTGTGCCAGGCTACAACAATGCTGTGAATAAGCCCTCCCCCCGGGACTGCATTCCTAGCCTATGGGAAAGCACAGCTAGAGATTCCCCCAAAATTTCAGCTTAGTAAATTGGTAAAAGTTGGGTACGCGTTTTCTTATAAGAAAAAAGCTTATAAGAAAATGAGGTTCAAATGGTCAAAAACTTAAGAAAATCTTAAGAAAATCACGAGGCTCAAATTCCAAAATTTAGTGTTTTCATTGGCCAAAAATCGACATTTCGTCATTACTGCGTTCAAAACGTTAAAGTTAGAACTCAAATTCAAGTATAAATATTAATAACGACTGTGTACACCATTTTAGTCAGTTTATTTCAGTAAAAGTTTAGAAACATTTAAGAAAATCTCAGCACCAATTCCGCGAAAAGTTAAGAAAATTCAGGCTCAGGCAAAATGAAAGTTTTCTTATTAAAAAAGTGTATTCGTCAAGCTCCATACAACGCAGATGATACATTACAGAATACAAACACATTCTTGAGCAGAATTTCGCTCATTTTCGCAGATTATCAACTTCTAAGGGCATCTTAACCGCATAGAAGTAAAAAAGTTGCCTGAAGGGTATATTCTAGGTGGATGTCATACCTCGCAAGGCCAACATCAACTCTTTCTGCTGTCTTTCTTTTGATGAATCGTAATTTGCAATCCAAGACTCCCTTTCAGTGCGATCTTTAGCACTTCGGCAGCCATCATACCTTAGGTAAAATAATCACAATTTAAAATAGCGAATTCATACAGAAAATACATCGACAGCTTTGCAATACAAACTGCCCAGTAAAACGAGAGTGTAGTTTATGGACAGGGTAGTAAATTCAAAATAAATGTCCAACGAACGGGATTGATCTTCAACCCACATGTAAAGCAGCTATATCCATAAACATGACGACATACTGTATTGTTCTGTGGTCACCATCAGCACGTCTAAGAGATGATAACTTGAGCAAGAGTACATTTATACAGGGTGAACATTACTGCACTAATTCTTATAGGAAATACATACATACTGTACACGTAATGCTGAGGCGTCAAATTGCACAAGTACATTTGTACACATAAGAATAGTACATACATACATGCATCCATACATGCATACATACATACATACATACATACATACATACATACATACATACATACATACATACATACATACATACATACATACATACATACATACATACATACATACATACATACATACATACATACATACATACATACATACATACATACATACATACATACATACATACATACATACATACATACATACATACATACATACATCCATAGATACATAAATGCTTTTTTGGTATAGCTAGTCAGTAGGGGGCAGCTTATAGTTGATGTGGATCTGCTGTGCTACTCTGATTAAGGAATTTGAAGAAGAAACCAATAAGCAAGCTAAAACAACCTGAAATTTTACATCGACCTAAGATTGTCCAATAATCTCTCAGTACAATTAATTCTGTCCCAAATGACACTATGTTCTCATTGCTGGAAAATAATTAGTTGTTTCCCATTTCAGATTCATAGTACCAAAAATAATTTACTGTGAACCCTAAATAACATATTGTTCTGTCAATAACTGAACAGTTACTAAAAGTATCTATAGTTGTCAAGGTCTTTGTTAAGAATGTAAGTAGAATTATTCAATGAAATTACGGTAGATGAAAGCCAAGCAATTCTTTGAATTTCTCATAGTTCTGTAATCTATTTAATGTTTCCGGTAAGCACTTCCAACCTATTGATGGCCTGTGCTTGAATGCTGTCCGGCCAAGTTCTGTATTGGGTCTATTAAATCTCAATTTTATAGTGTCCCTCATCTTACGAGTACTATTATCGCATTTTTCTACGATTTTATCAATCTATTCTGAAAATTGAAACATGCCTGTGACGTGTCTTAGGTAGCGTCCACACTAATGTGTTTTCGCATGAAATCGCATACAATTAGATGCGTTTTTGCACTTTAGACGTATTTAGATACAGTTAGGTGTATCTAAATATATGCGTTTTCATACGAAAACGCTGCATTGTGGACGCTATATTATTCGATGCTCTTAGCAACATCTCCTAAAGAGATTGAATACATTTCCTTGCTTTCAAAGCTCTGGATTTGGGTCAATCAGACTTAAGCAAGCACAAGGTCAGCTCAGAATGCCAACAAGTCGTTGACAAACATAAAATTTAAATATATCATAAGATCTATCACATGCTTTTCATCTCATGCTTTTCAAATCCATAATCGATAAGTAAGAATAGCAACTACTGAATGGACAAAATTCCAAGCACTGACACGTATCATCTAATAAACACTAAAAATGGGCCTATGTACAAAAATACGGGTAGGGTGGCATAGCGGTTAGATCGCATGACTCGTGTGCGGAAGGTCTACAGTTCGAGCCCGAATCGAGGCCTTGACTAAATGCTTGCTCACTGTTCACCCAGCAGCGAATGAGTACCTGATGGCAACACTGGGGAGATAAAGGTGGCGAGGAAAGGAACTGATCACCCTACCTCACAAACCTATGGCTCAGGATAAGTGTCCTCTCTAACAGGCACTCCCCTACGTACGAAAGTATACGGGACTACCTTTATCGTACAAAAAATACATCAAATCCCTTCCCTACCAGCATGGGGGGGGGTTAAGAAGTTAGACGTGGCTTCATCCGAACCCTGAAAGTTAAGTACAGTTCAAGATCACTTACAATAGTTTCTCTTTCGATTCTGCATCAAATTCGGTAATTCGGAATGTAATGATTGGTTTCGATTTTAAAGAATCTGGCAACGAAGCTTGATTTCCCGTCCTGAACTGCAAATCTCGACCCTGCAGATAGTATGCATACATAGTTAGTGATTCTTCAGGGATTTAAAGTATCGTTTTGCATTGTATATTATTTTGCAAGAAACATGGTTGTAAGAAACAGGAGGCTGACTTTTGACAAAAATTAACAAAAATTTAAGAAACATTAGCCGGCTATCAGAAAGTAGCTTGAAAAAACTGTTTTTAAAAGGAAATTTTTGATCAAACTGGAAAGAAAACAGAAAGAAGACCCACTACATGTATAAGCGTAGGAGGTGGGGGCAGGGGGCTGTAGGCCCTCCCAATATGGGCAGAAATCCGTTTCACTCGGGCAAATTTTCTAAAATAACAATAGGAAATTCGGGCAACTTTGCTGCCTGCTCTCCAGCTCTATTTGATATTTCGGACAGAAAATTTACAGCCCCCCTAAATATGATGTCCTCCTACGCCCATGATTACATGCCTCACAAACGTGAAAATCATTTTTCTTGCATCACAGTTGCCTAATCTGGGTTGTTATTATCATTGCAAGTCTTAAGAATTTAAGAAACATTTAAAGCTGGATATGACCAAACATTACGAAACATAGGCGGAAAGGTACTTGGATGACATGTACGCGACCTAGGCACAGTGAACCCAAAAGTGGAAATTCGGGGATAAATTCGATAACGTGGCTCAAAAAACTTGCAAGGGGCCGGTTTAGTGCTCCTTAGAAGCGGAATTAAAGTTGCAGATACCCTAGCTAGGGTATCTGCACCTAATGAAGACACCACTTACTACTTGGAAGTAAAAGGAGAGTCAGCCACTACAGCACGAAACAGTTTATCTTCATTAGCTCAGGCATAATACAGAAAAGCAATACATCTTGCTGTATTGCAGAAACCTTTATGTAAAACCAGAAAAAGGTTGCCTATCGATATATTCACTAAAGATAAACTTCTTATTTCCTTGATCAATCATATCACCAAATTTGCTCCATAAATCAACAAAGGTATATGCAAGAAATAACAACATTGTAAGGCGCTTGTATTTAAATGAAGAAGGTGGAAGTTTGACTGAAACATAGCTACATACCAGCTGAATGTCAAGAATCGTAAACTGTCTGTCTTTCTTTGGGCCTTTGATGTGACAATACCTGCCACGATCAATGAACGGCAACGCATTTGATCTGAACAAGCGATGAAATTAATCAATATAGCGATGTAATACTATCAGATAATGGTTCCTACAAAGAAGAACACTCCCAATATCTAAGACAGGATGAACTTATGGATCATTCAGTTGTATGCTTCAGGTTGGGACTGAAGAGAAATGTACATTTGGGTAATTATTTTGCTACCTAGCCTAGTGCACTATAAAACAAGTTACCCAACCAATATACAGTTACTAAAAACATGCTACCCAACCTCTAGAGGAAACAAAATTATATACCCAGCCTTGAGGTTGCCCGAAAACCATTTACCCAGCCGATTTCTCTTCGGTTCCAGCCTGAGGGATAAGTAATGAGCAGTCCCGTAAATACTAACAAAAAGAAGTACCTCTCAGCTTATCTCTCATTCTCCCTACGAAGATCTAGTTGCTGATTAAACAATGTAGACCCTAATTGCTTTCTGAGTTATCTTATACCATCGGCTAGAAATAGGGGCGTAGAGAACGATGGCGTGCGAGGGAAGTGCAAGGGGTGAGTAAGGTGCAGCATCGTCAATATTATTAATACAGCCATGCAATTATTCAAATAAAAATCCTCAGAAATACATGTGTGCGAAAAGTACTAGACAAAAAAATATTTTCAAAATGCTGATATTGGAAAATCTTAGGCAACCTTTACAGCTATCGGGAAATTAATGTCTGGAACTCAAAATGCAACTTGATTTCTCAATGGTAGGGAGCACAGTTGTGACTTAAAGGAATCACAAAATGCGTACAAAAAACTGAAGTAAAATGGTTGACTTTGTTGTGACAATATGACAAGATAATCTTCTGTAGAATCTATTCATTTCTGTAGACTCTACCATTTTTGCAATATCTCTTTTAACAACAGCACATCTAAAAAAGTTGCCAAAAGTCCCTGGGGCACTTTCAAAAAATTATGAAAAACTATAAGCCTTTTCAGCATTTCAATCATTACGCCTTGTAAGCACCCCCCTTCCCCCTAATACAATGTTGGTCTGCTCCTGAGACACTTGGCGTTATTGTGCACGAACAATTTTTCCGTTACTGCATGTACTTCTCCCAAAAACCAACATTGTTTAGGGGGAGGAAGGGGAAGAATGTTTCATCCAGATTAAAAATATGCAAAATGTCCCAGGACTTTTGGCAAGTATTTTAGATGATTTCCATGCTTGAATTTAAATATCAACTCGGCTTAATTTTTACTCCACTTACTTTGCATACTTTCTTTAGCAGAGGACCCTATCTTTCAATGATCGCTATGGGAACTATGGGTAAATCATCCGATACTTTAATAGCTATGCTAGACAATTCAAAGTTTGACAAAACCAAACCAAACATCATCATTAAGAAACCAATGAATATTGCGATTCGATGTACTTATTATGTGTTTTGCTGCAGAAACAAGTCGTGGACAAATCCTGAGCTTTTGGACTTTTGATTAAAATTTAGTTTTTTTTCTTAATTCTATTTCATGCATTCTATTTTTTATGGAGAAGTAGAAGTTAGCCAATATTATACTACCTATAATTAGTGAGGTATATTAACGTATTGTTAAAATTTGTTCAATGAAATAAAGTTTAAGAAAAGGAAAAAAACTAGTGGTAAAAACCACTCCAGCAGTGTTGGAAAAGTAAATAGCGCACTGAGCCCCCACCGAGCCCCCAAGCTCTACAGCACCCCCTCCTTGTTTGCAAGCATATGGTTGATTACAACTGAAAAATACAAAACCTGGTTCAACCAACCTTGTTCCAAACTGTCTAAATTCATACATGGTAATCGTCTGATCAGAGGGAAAGAAGAATCCATTGATTTCCCGAAGAGCATCGTGTCCATTCCTGGAAGAACAACCAACATGGTTAACTAGCAAATGCAAATGAGGGCATCAAGCTAGATTGCAAAGCAGGCACGTGGCAAAGGAGGCACAGGGGCAAAGGAGGCACAGGAGCAAAGGAGGCACAGGAGCAAAGGAGGCACAGGAGCAAAGGAGACACAGGAGCAAAGGAGGCATAGAAGCAAAGGGGGTACAGAGCAATGGTCACACAAATAAAATGTATTGCCCTTCTTTGAGAGTCCAAAAACTGCTTTTTTACTGCTATAAAATACTTTTGAGTTTTTTTAGTAGGTAATGACGGAGAAAGGCCTTAAGGTCTATAACAATGCCCTAACAAAGGAGAAACAAAGAAAAAGGGAGAACGGTTTAGAAGATTGAGAGATAAGATCAAGTTTGTGATGTTAGGTTTGAATGATAAGTTGTATGATTCAGGGAAAGCAGTGGACGGCAATGTGTTCCATAGTTGAGAAGTTCTTGGAATGAATGATGATTTGTGAGACAGAGTTCGTGGATAAGGTAGTGTAGCTTGGAAAGGGTGTGAGTGAGCAGCACTTCTGGTTGATCAATCACGCCTCACCTGATTGAATTTAACAAGGTTGTCGGTACTCTACATCTCTGCATGTATCGAGTCATCGGTGAGATGTGAGGCTAAGGCGTTGCGCTAGAGTGAAAGACTAGAATAAATAATGTGTTGTGGATTGGATGAAAAGATGAACTTAAATAAGTGTCATCAGCAAGAGAATATGCTGAAAGATGTAGAGTAAAGCAGGTCATTTATAAAGAGGATAAATAGAACAGGAGAGATTACATAGCCCTGAGGCACACCAGAAATAATAGAATGAGGCCTAGAGAGGAAGCCATCAACCCTAATTGCAACTGACCTATCGGGTATAAAGTTAGCAATCCCTGTAATGGAGGTGTGGCGGAGACCCAACATTGGCAGTTTAGCAAGATGACCTTTGTGCCAGACGCGACAAAAGGCCTTGGAAATATCAAGAGAGATCACTCGACTCTCACCGTAGGATTCTAGAGAAGAGGAAAAATATGAACAGCATAGGCTAGAAGATCACCAGTGGATCTGGTTTGACGGAAACCATACTGCTGATCAGAAAGGTAGTTTGTTTCAAGGAAGGCGAGCAGTTATTTGGTGATAATGGTCTCCGTAGTCTTAGTATTGAGAGACATGATTGCAATAGGGCGATAAATAAAGGGTCAGATTTGTCCCCTTTTTGGGGATATGGAAAACGTGTTCAAGTTTCCAAGAAGAAGGGAATATACCACGATTGTAGGAAAGCTGAAAGAGCTTTTTGAGAACAGGGGCGAGTTCAGGGGCAAAGGACTTTAGAACTATAGCAGGTATGCTATCAGATCCTTTGGATTTGGAGGCGTTGAGCTGAAGAATAGCCTAACTTTGCGTTTAGAGAATTTAATAGGGGACATTGTGATGTTGGATGTAGGGTAGAGAGGAGGTTGGAAATCTTGGTCATCAACATTTGAATTAAAAGCGAATGATGCGAGGAGGCTGGCTTTAGAGGAAGGAGTGCATGAAGATGAGCCAGAGATCTGTCCTAGAGGTGGAAAAGTAGAACGGCAAAAGTTTTATGAGGCAACTTTGGCTAAGGACCAGAAGTAGTGAGAGCCAGTTTGACAGGAAGCAATCTTATTGTTGATGTGGTTCAAAAAGGAAGTTTTGGCATTATGGATGATTTTGGAGCATAGGTTATGGGCTTGTACAAATATGGCCCCGGAATGTTCGTTTTTATAAACAACTTTATACATGGACAAATAAATACAAGCTTTCTTATTTATTCTTTAAGATCTCTTACTTTATCTAGAAAGAAAGGAAACAAATGAAAAATAGACACAAGGCAACTAGTAACAGTGACTGTATTGGCAGCTTCAACAAGGTCCAGCAGGTAAACATCTTTAGTAAATGATCTCGATTTTACCTCCGTTTCCCCCAATTCTTTGGGGCTTGGAGGGTGCCTCTGAGAGGACTTTAGTTCTGGCGCGAGCATTTAGGACCGGATGCCCTTCCTGACGTCACAAATGGCAGGCGGTGGGCCTCGAACCCAGGACCATGTTGGTCTTAGTCGAGTGCATTACCGCTAGACCACGGCTAACATCTTTAGTAAATGTCATCAAGAAATAAACGCAGGTTTAACTTGTTTTTCCAGCAATGAAGGAGCAGCAAATTCCAAAACAAAAGGGAACTTACCTTGTTAGTATCCGGGCACCGAACCGAAGACGTTTCAAAAGGGACGTATCTGAACTTGTGCCAGTTATTGGAGAGCTGGTAATAAAAAGAAAAATTATTCTATAGAATCATCAGGGCTGCCAGACTTGGGATTTTATCCCAAGATTTTGGGAATTTTTAAAGGTGGTGGGATTTTTCTTGGGATATATTTTTTCGAAACAAGTCTTGGGATAAATCTTGGGAATTATAGAAATTGCTCTGGAATTTTTATCAAAATAGTTATCTAATTGCAAAGCCATTCATGTTTTTGTTCATATTCCAACTTTTTAGAATTACAGAACCACAAAATAAGTGTTTGACTTAAAAGCACAGGGGTGTTGAGTAGAAGCCTGGGGGTTCAGTACCCTTCCCTTTTTGTACGCTATTTGAAATAATAATGATAGAAGGTCTGTTTAAGGCTCTTACAATCATTTTGTTAACTAAATTCACCATTTCCAATACAGAAAGGACGTACACGTTCTTTTTTTATAAGAAAAAAGTTTATAAGAAAATGAGGCTCAAATCGTCAAAATCTTAAGAAAATCGTAAGAAAATCACGAGGCTCAATTTACAAAATTAAGTGTTTTTATAGGCAAAATAATCGGTATTTCATTATTATTACATTCAAAATGTTAAAGATGGAATTTAATTTCATGTACACAATATCATTAACGAAAGTGTAAACCACTCTAGCAAGTTTATTTCAGTAAAAGGTAAGAAAAAGTTAAGAAAATCTCAGGCTCAATTTCGGGAAATGTTAAGAAAATTGAGGCTCAGGCAAAATAATGATTTTCTTATAAAAAACGTGTATTCGAAAAGGGCGCTTCTCCTAGATTTAAACGGTGCGGCTTTAAAACATCGCTCAGAGGACAACGTCACATGCTGTTCTACTTCTCTTGCAGTCTATATATTATCAAGAGTGGTTTATAGAATTGATATTAGTACAACAACAACAACACAAGAAAAAGCAAATAACAAACACCTCGAAGCAAACAAATCCCTATGTCTTTTCTGTTTCGAATCAAGGCTTTCTGGCGATTGGGTGTTTTCCGCGGACTTTTCTGCGATTGTTGCTCTAAAACGCAGAATTGTCAATAAGCTGTTTAAGAACATATACAAGACTCCCAAATAAATACCATTATTGCGTCATCTTATAACAACGCATTGGTGGTTCAGTGGTAGAATTCTCGCCTGCCACGCGGGAGACCGGGGTTCGATTCCCCGCCAATGCACTGTGTTTTGTTTTGTCTGGCCTTTAAAGCAAATTTTCTTAGCTAACTCCAAACGCAATCATAGCTAGTAGACAACTACATGAGAGATTTTTTTTGTAAAAACTACTTCGAAACAATCCCAGTACTCAACTTTTTGCTGAACCATGATAGCCTTCAACGTTTTCTCAATTTTAGTATAGAGACTATTTGTAAATTATACTTCAGCAAAACAAGGCATAATCTTGCTTCATAATCAAAAGAAAAAACTCGAATCTTTGTGGATGTACTATACTATCATATAAATAAAGATGATTTGGAACAGAGCAACAAATTTGGCTTCTACATTTGAAAAGAAGTCTGATAAAGAGTGAACCTAAAGATGTCATAAAATTTTATCTTTGTAATATTCTTTAATTATGGAAATTATATTCAATTTATCAATATATCAATACATTAATATCAATATATCAATTATAGTAATTATATTCAATTATAATCAAAGTTAATCAAAGCTACGCCTTTATATTCTTATAGACTATTCCTATAGCAAAATGAGCATGTCTTCTTTTGATATTGGGTGTTTTTGCATGCAATATAATGTGGAATAAAATGGAAATGGTATATCTATGCGTACCTAGAGAGTTGGTCAACTAAAAGTGTTTCCTCAACGAAAGTTTTCTTTTTGCTCTCTCCAAGTTTGTTCTGTAAGAAAAATCAAATCAATGGCAAAATTGCGCTTTGCATTACTCAGGGCTCGTGCATGGCTTTTGATAAGCAAACTCGAGGAATTGTCAAGGACTAAAATAAACATTGTCAATGAGCTTAAAGCCTGGCTCACATATAGCCGTAACTGCCGGCGACTGCCGCTGGCACTGCTCGGTACCGTAAAGAAGGTTGAGCTTTGCTATTACGGTACCGCCGGCACGGCAAAAATCTAATGTGAACATAGTGCCTGCGGTTTCCTGCGGTTTCCTGCGGTTGCCTGCGGCATCTATTGTATGCAGACCGTCATGTGACGATGGTTGACCAATAAATACTTAACAATTTAATGAATAGACCAGGAATATATATAGGAAGCCCAAAATACTGTAAACGAGAAACTCATTGGCATTCCATGAATTTACATGTACGATTTTCTTCAAACTTTCTTTGGATATTTCTTTTGTCATTTTTTGCATTGCTGTGAACGAATTAAACAGTAAACATTTACAAATTTCAAGGAGTTTAATCAATTAAAGACTCCTTTTGCAAGGGGTTTCACGTGCCCTTGAAAAGACGTTTGAAATTCCAGCACAAGGAGTTCTAGGAACTAAACGAATCCTGATTACTGGCCCCTTCCAACCCCTTGTGGCGCTACAGCGCCATAATATCTCTGACAACATGTAACTAATAACAGAAATAGTGTTCCTTTTTGCTTATTGTTGTTTTTGTAGTTGTGGTTTAATGAAAAGAAATGAAATTAACAGTCCCAATATGTTTACAAAGTCAAACACATTTTCGGTAATACCGCAGCTTTAAATTCAAGGACATAAATGACACTTAAGATATGAGAGTACTTGCTAGCCTTGGGTAAACAGTAAACTTAGGGGGTGCTCTCTCCTCGATTAGGGGGTGCTCTCTCTCCTCGATTAGGGGGTGCTCTCTCTCCTCGATAAACCAAGCTACTAAGATAGCTCCTCCTCAAGAAATTCTCTTACATACAATTCTCCATATCTGTTCTACGCTTACCTGTCTTTAATTCCATTCATTTGGTATGTTATAGCTTTAAATTATTGGTATTTATAGTTAAATACACGTTTTTTTAATAAGAAATAAGTGTACAAGAAAATGGGGCTTAAGTCGTCAAAATCTTAAGAAAATCGTAAGAAAATCACGAGGTTCAATTTCCAAAATTAAATGTTTTTATAGGCCAAAAATCGGTATTTCGTCCTTATTGCATTCAAAATGTTAAAGATGGAATTCAAATTCATGTATACAATATCACTAACGAAAGTGAAAACCACTCTAGCCAGTTTATTTCAGTAAAAGTGAAGCAAAATTTAAGAAAATCTCAGGCTCAATTTCGGGAAAAGTTAAGAAAATTGAGGCTCAGGCAAAATGGTGGTTTTCTTATATAAAAACGTGTATTGCATTTGTGGACTGAGGAGGTGCTCTCTCCTCGATTAGGGGTGCTCGCTCCTCGATTAGGAGTGCTCTCTCCTCGATTTGCTAAGCTACTGAGATTTGTAATGAACAAAAACAGATTTGAAAAGCTATCATACAAGTTGCAAAGAAGCTTCGATACGGTCTGTTTCGTTGACTCTGCTTGATGCCTCCTCTTGACTAGAATATAGAACAATTTGGATTATTTTACATCATTTTAACAAAACTGAAAGTTTACAAGAAAATTCGGTTTATTGAGGAATTTCACGAAAACAAGATATTTGAATACGTAACATATTTTGATGGAAGAGAATAATAATGATATACAATGTATTCTTAACTCTTTTCAACAGATGTGAACGTTTGAGGAGTAAACTACAATCCTAAAACTATGACCATGCACAACTTGTTTACTCGAGATTACCAAATAACTGGGGGGTTTGAATATATGGAGGGGTTGGAAAATTCTCGAAAATTTAACAAATGGGGGTTTGAATAATTGGGGAGCTGGAAATATTTGAAAATTTAATAAATTGGGAATTGGAATAATTGGACTAATTCTTATATTTATACTTTTGGCCTGACGATTCCAATTGAAGTGACAAGTTGTCCAGTATTAAATGTAATCGATTTTCAATTCTGGTTCACATTTGGGGCAAATTATAAATTCACGTCCTCATAATTTTGGAAAATTAACAAATGGGGAAGCTGGAATAAGAGCGGAAGGGTTTGGAAAAACCTCAAAAATCAATAATCGGGGGGGGGGCGTTTATTTGTTACTCTCAAGCACGCAACCAAACTTGCAACTAGGAATTTTCGAGGACATGGGTCCAATCCACGAAAAAGGACACACTAAAACATTTTAAAGAAGATAATGCCTGTGAATATTGTTTTTCAGATCCATTTTTGGAGGAAATACTGTGGGACCTGATATCGCTGCTCTGAAAGCCAGTTATTGCTATTGTCTTTTCCTATCAGGGTAGGAAAAGGTATATGGGGGGTCAGGGACGAAATCCCCGGAAAAGTTTTATACTCACGCCTTTTCAATGTTATGGAAACGCCTTTTTGAATAGAGAGGGTATGACAAAAAAGGGTATTTTCATTCTTTTGCTGAAAAGGGCAGGAGTCTAGACCCCCAGGGCCCCTCCCCTGGTTGCACGCCTGAATGCCCCTGCTATTCAATTTCACGTCATAGAACATTGGTATGGCTCTTTGCCTTCAAAAGGCATTGGTCAAGGAACAAATTAGTAAAGAGGATTCCCTCATACACGCTTTTTAAAAAGAAACCACCTAGTACCAGATAGCATAAAATTTAAGAAACTTTTAGAACTACAAGGAAAGAGCTAAGACACTTCAGATAAACAGCACATTGAAGTCGTTACCTGGTTCAACGTAAAGCTGAACCAAAACAATTTGAAAATGACAACAGCAGTAGTTAGTTAGAGATTTTCTAGGCTACTATAGGTTAATCTATATCGTACTAGGCAGAGATGGCCTAGGTTTCAGAAGAAGACTTGGTTTTCGTATTGCTTTCTGGTTAGATTTCAGTTGCTGGTTTAGGCTAACTGAAGAGTTTTGCATCGAGTTTGAATATTTATTAAGTTGTTTGCGGATATAAATTCTGTCTATTTCTGTCTATTTCTGTCAAACGCTCGGGTCCGTGACAAGGAAAGAGCTAAGAAACTTCAGAAAATTAGCACATTGAAATCGTTACCTGGTTCAACGTAAAGCTGTACCAAAACAACGTGAATATGACATTGCTTTAGAATACAACTCGTACTGACGCATTTTGTTTATTACAGGACAAACAGCTTGCTACATTCACGTTCTGCGTACGCTTGAATTCGTTGAATTAAGAAATTTAGTTTGTTAAACCAAGAAACTTTTAAGACACTTTTAAGAAACTTTTAGATTTAAAATGTAGCAAAACATTGAGCAAATTTTATTTTAAGACTATGAGCTAGGTTCCTTATAAAAAAATGTGTATTTGCCTATCTCATAAATAAACTACAAAACAAACCAGACTCAACGATTACGAACACAAGCATCAAGCTACACTTTGCAGAACAATAACCCTTTCGCTTTTTCTAAATCGTAGAGCGATTTTTAGAAATTATTACAAGCAAAAACATCCTTGTGCTGGGAGAAATTACAAAGAATAGTAGTTCATTACTCACTCAGGTTTAGAATTGTCTTCAGCGTCAATTCCCTGCAAAAAACAAGCAATCTAAAACTTCATTTATTCTTTTTTATAAAAACCAGTAAAATGGAGGCTCAGGCTGGCTGTTCTAAATTTTTCCTAAATTAATTTTGATGCTAAATTGCTTATACTTTGTTCTTAAATTGGTCGAGTGCAGAGGATTACACAGAAATTGGAAAGTCTTGATGAAGATTTAGCCTTGCGTTATTCTTAAATTAATGTTAAATTTCAATGATTCTGAGCCTTAACATTCTTTTAAACTTTATTCTTATAGACATAAAATGTGTAGCACAATTTATCTAAGAGGTATATAAGCTTGTTTATAGCTATCTTCAAAAATTCGCTTTAAACCACCTCTAATCTTACCACTAACCGGAGTGATGGCCCAGTGGTAGAGTGTCTGCCTCACAACCGGTAGGCCGTGGGTTCGAGCCCCGGCCGAGTCATACCAAAGACTTCTAAAATGGTACTCACTGCCTTCTCGTCTGGCGCTCGACATATGAGCATATAAGAACGGAGTGGGAAAGTTAAACCCACGGAGCTACCAGTGGACCAGCCCCCCACTGCAGCTTTCACTGCATTCGCAGACGCGTGGCCTAGGGCTATAGAAACGGAGATATGTGCCACCCTATGCGCCATTGGTGCGGAAGGGCTTTGACTTGAATCTTACCACTGAGTTGTTAAAGACTGGTACTACTCTATATGGGGTGTACACTCTTATATATGAACCAGTAAAAACGAGGTTCTTGCTTGCTTTTCATAATTTTTCAACAATTTTGAGGCTGAATTGTTCTTAATTTGTTCTTAAATTGGTGGGGTGTAGGCAGTTTAGACGTTAGACAATATACAAAACAACATTGAATATTTTGATTGACTGAGAGCCTATAAACAAAACACTACATCTGAGATGGGCTCTGTTGCATATCAATGTGTTTCATTGAAAAAAGTTATAAGTAATTATAAATAGACAAAGTTTGCATATTTTTTTCAATTTTCCTCAGGCTAGCAAGGAAAGGAAACTTAATGTTCATATGTTAGTGAAAAGCTGACGCATCTTTTTCCAAAAATACATTTTACGACAAGGCTTCTGGTTCAGCCTTGTTTTTTAATTTGTTCTTAATATTCTCACAAATTTCAGGCTCGTGTTCTTATAAAGAGTATATTTACTCTACAATGAAGGAAAACAATCTCAGCAAAAACAGCTAGTAATACAACAATTAACTGATGTTTTTAAAGCTTACATACCTTTTTTGATTTCTGTTTGTGTTTAGGCGTACCCATGTACTCAATCTTTATATCCTCATGAACTTTCTTAGCCACCTGATCAAGACAAACACCGTACTAACAGCAAAGTTTATACTTTCACGTGAGCAAGCATATGCATGTCCTTATTTGCTCACGTGATAACTGAAGTATAATTCTTCAGTGATCACATGCTGCATCGAATGTTTCTAATTCATGAAAATCGACTCTCAGTAGTAGAAGTTATTACAGCTTCAAAAAACGTTAAGAAATGCTGTAAATAGCAACGATGGAATAATAGAAAACCAAGTAAATAGAGTTAATTTTGGAAATTTTTCTTGGGGAGGACCTAAATTTTGTCGGAAAGTGGGCGTGGTTCCTAGCCTTCCCATACACTAGCATCTAAATCTTCTTCTTTGGGATCTACAAAGTAAAAAATGAAAATACATTGCCGACAGAGGTGGAAAAATTAGTGTTTTGCTGAAAGAATTGTCTTCTAGGATTGCAGCACTCAAGCATCCCAAGTTAGGTCCAGTCCTGAAACTAAAAAGCTATTGAATCAACATTATAAATAAAATCAGCCCCTCATTCTTTCAAAGACTCATTCAACAAGCTTTGTATGAACTCTTACGTTCTTAAGCGCATCAAGCCAGCAGCTACCTTCAAAGATCTGTCAGTAGTGAGACCACAGTTAATTTACATATACACAGGGGTGATTTCTAAAAGTTTTAACAAAGGGGGTCTAGGTTCAATGTCATGAAGTTGGTGTGGCCTATTTGCAGCCACACCTATATCCTTAAAGATGGAAACATGATAATTTAGTTTAATTGTAATATAATATAGCCAAAATCTAGAATGATCCTAGTAAACATGTAGCAGTGAGAAAACTTTTCACAGAAATACAATGCAAAATATCGGAAGCAAGGTAAATGCAGTTTGAAAAATAAAATTAATGCAAAAAAATTGGGAAGGGCTGAGCCCCCAAAATGAACAAGATCTTTAACAAGGGGGCTCCGCCCCCTAAACCCCTCTTAGTAATCACCCCTGCATATACAGCATCGAAACAAAAACATGTTTGCTTAAATAATTTACCTTTGCTAGTTCCTTCAGGCCTTCGTTGCTTTGCGACAACTGCAAATCCAAACTAGGAACATCTTCATGCTTCTTTGGCTTTGGACTTCTCACTTGGTTTGGAACTCGAGACTGATTCACCTGAAATTGTGACACGTCAAAAACTAATCACATGTCAATCTCTGAACCAAGCAAGCATCGTAAACTTTGAGCTGTGGAATTTTATTAATGACATTATTATCAACAATATAGATACTCGTGCACCATGATACCACAACACGAAAAAGCGGCAACCTCTTTTTCACATACTGAAAGCTTTTTTCGCCCGACACTCATCAGAGTATGAAAACGTCGGATAGTGACTTGAAGGTTAACCAAAGTATATATCCAGATGCAGTTACATGTGATAGGATGCGTCTAATTAGCCCCAAGTGTGACCATTAGGACCTATTACCATTGTTTACTTGAGGAGTCCCAATGAGAAAACGAACTCTTTTTGTCTACACAAGACTGGGTTTTGAGTCATGATGTAAACAGATTCCAAAACACTTAAATGAAAAGACGATCTTGCTTGCCCAATGATCCGAAAATTTTCGTCTGCATACGTTTTGGCGCATGCTTGATTTGCAATAAGGTGTTGTGTATATATATATATTTATATA
>WIPJ01001771.1:268577-281510 GCA_018155075.1 Cassiopea andromeda
ATATATATATATATATATATATATATATATATATATATATATATAATATATATCCAGATGCGGTTACATGTGATAGGATGCGTCTAATATCACCATGATAAGAGGTCCCAAACATTACACTGTCTAGATGGTTTGAGGTCTGGGAATCTGCTGGAAACATTGGGTGGATAAAGGCAGCAGTAAAAGGAATTACCCCCTGCTTCAACTGCTGATGAGTCAGCATAAAAGCTAAACTACACGATCAGTTATTTTCGTCGTCAATTTCGATTCATGAGTCAAAAATTGTGGCGTATTTCGAGTAGAAAGCCACCAATGATCAGCTCTTCTCAAAGATGGACGTGCTTAAATTTTCAGTCAAACAAAGCAGTGGCGGCCTCTTTCAACCTATAAGGCTGGGGTCTTTTCTATTGTTCATGACCCAGTAAACTCAGTGAGAATGATCCCATGGCACAGCACCCCTTGTGTAGCTATCCACTGCATCACTAGTGAGGTTTTACTGATCTTTTAAATGCGTGACCCTTGTAATAAAAATTGATAGAAAGACTCATGAGCAAAAACTGCTGATAAAACATGCGTTTTAACCTTAAGTGTTCTCTCCAGCAAATACTTGCCTACATATAAAAGTAAAATGGGACCATCTTTATCATCTTTATGAAAATACACTCTAATTTTACATTTATGCAGGTCCTTTGTTGATAGCAGAAATATGTATTTTCTGATGAGATTAACCTGTAAATAATGTATAAATAATTAAACAATTACCACTTACCAGAACGAAACATTTCATTATCAGAATTGTGGCTGCATTTCCCAAAATCTGAATCTGCGCTAGGTTCTACACTACTGGCTACTTAATAAACAATAGCAAAGATATCTTTTAGAATCTCATATCTTCAAGAAATCCCACCTGCCAGCCACCACCTTTTATCTTTTTCCCTGATGGTGGCCTGCCACTTTGTAGAGGTGTTCCCCAGCTGCAAAATAAATGAATGCATTAGCTGTATAAGTGGGAAAAGTTTTACTGAAAATAATAGATTTCCTGTCTACTTCTTATTATGGCACTTTAAATGATAAGGCTTTCCTGGGTGGAAAAATTTTGCAAGTAAAACCAAGATGACTGGGGATAACTCATTAATTGCAGAAGTTTGAATCAGAGCCACACTAATGACTTTGGTGGTCTCTGGCCTTTATGATGTCATGGACTCCTCCCACGCAGAGGTACGCCCTGAAATATATGCACTAGGATAGGAGCAGTGGCAAAGCTAGCTCTGGTGAGTTGGTCATGCAAAATACATTGTGCATGCACAAATATGAGCTTGCATGCAAAATGAAATCCTGTTCAAGAAGTATGAGTAATCAGTAATGAGGAATGTTCAAATAAAAGTGATGTTCCAGAATAGCATTAGTCATGCAGTGCATGACAAGCATGTCCTCTAGCTCTTCCACTGGAAGGGAGAAGTATAGGAATTCAATGAACCAACATTTTGGTCATGTAATAATTTTGCTCTCACATTTCATGGTATGCAATTACTTCCATCAAATTGCAGTATACTGAATTTTGTCTGCAAATCACCAGAAAAATTGAGGATCCAAAAATTTTTAGTCCCTTGTGGGCAAAATTTATATTAAAGATGAATGACCTACCTCACACTTGAAGCAGAATTTGGTGTTTCAACTGAAATGTTATGTCCAACAATTGGATTCCTCAGCTGAAAATTAATAAAATGAGACCTCAATAACTTTGTTGAGGCAACATTATGATGCTATCCAAGCACAAATATTTGGCTAAATGATAAATAAGTTGTCTTGTCAGTGACAGCTGTTCTGGGGGCAAGGGGGGCAAATGCCCCTCTAGGTGCTAATGAGTTGGCAAATACTTGGGGAATTCAGTTGACCAAAGGTTAACTCAGCAAATACTTCCCTACTTCTAAAATAAATGGAAAAAATTACCTCTGGTGCCAGGGGCCTTGTGGCTCCAACAATAGGGCCAAGAAAGTCTAACAAACAGGGGCGCACTCATTATGTGGTTTCTTCATGGGAATTCACTAAGGCCTGATTCACTTTTAATTTGGGTTCATTTATCTACCTCCCCAGAAAGAAGTAAGTCACCACTAAGGGGGACCACCAGGAGATTTTCCCACTTCCTGCTTGGTGACAATCCCCCTGACCAGGGCGTCCTGACTTTTCTTCAAACTGCCACTGTTTCATTTACAAATAGATTGTTTGTGTTGATATATAGTAACACATTTCTAATGATAACAACATACTTTTAATCTAGAGCAAAAATAATGATGGTGATACAGAGGTGCTGCTCACCAAATTCATTTGCTGATCCAATCTCACTCAAAGACAATCAATAGATAAAAAAGTAGGTAATACTCTATCTCAAGACCAAGAAAAAAAGATTAGTAAACAGGCACTAACCCTATTGTCTTTGTCAACCAAGTTTCCCAAATCTAATTTTGGAACCCTATAAAGGACAAATGGTCTGATTAAATTTTGAATAGAAATATTATGGACATCTAGGAATCTTGTTCTATTTTATGCAAAATAGTAAGCAAAAAGCTAAGTAGGGTAAGTAACAGAAGCTTAATGTCAATAAGTCCAATATGCAAACACTAGCCAAATAAGTCTAACTAATATAGATAGTTTAACTGAATACAGGCATGAAAGGGCCACAAAGAAAACTCCTAAGTATAATTTTGGAAAACTATCAGCTAGGCGAAAGCGCTCTGTCCCCTCTCTCCATATACCATAGGTCTACATAGTAGGAGTTCAGAATTACAAGTTCCATATAAAAGATACCCTTCTGGCAAATGTGTATGGCCATCTCCATCACTGGGCTGAAAAGAAAGAAATTGATAATCTTGATTTTCATGAAATCTATAAAACAGCCTTCAATATAGCCACTATACACACCACTATAAAGCACAGAATTGAGGCATTTTAACACATTTAAATCAAGCAACTGATTACTTTTTATATCCTTGTAGCAGCTGCAGGGAAGATTTTTAATTAAAATCAAACACATTTATACATGCTTTGGAAAACACAACCTGACAATAAATCAAAAAATAAGGGCCATAACAAGAATCATATATAGTCTGTTGGTACTATAGAACTTTACCACAGCACAAAAAAGAGGCAACATTCTTTTGACATACTGAAAAGCTTTTTTCGTCCGATACTCATCAGAGTATGAAAACGTTGGATAGTGACCTAAAGGTTAACTGCATCTGGATATATATTTTGGCTAACCTTTAGGTCACTATCCGACGTTTCATGCTCTGATGAGTGTCGGATGAAAAAACTTTCAGTATGTGAAAAGAATTTTGCCACTTTTTCGTGCTGTGGTAAAACAAGAATCATAGTCAATTCACATTTTCTTATTCATCACATCTGTAATTAGATACTACTGTTACAGATTTTCATTAGATACTACCATATACATTGACAAATCCATTACACATTCCACCATAAGGCTTTCCGTAAGACATTCCTTAGAGTGTTTCAGGACATACTGTCCCTACCTTCAGTTAAATAAAATCAAAAATGGGGGGCTTATATACCTATTGGAAAACAATGGACAATCAAATTAGGGCGTTTCTATACATATATGGCAAAGGGCATGGAAATAAATGAGCAGAAAATCTACCTAAATAGGAGACAATGTGGGAAAGAGAATGTAGACTGGTCGAAAAAACGTAATACAAAATAACATACTCTGAGTGAACTCAATGCTATTTATCATAAAACACAATGATTCTGCTTGCATTCTCTGAAAATACAGCAAAATGTTATAAGTATTTACCTCAACATCATTTGAATTAGAAATTGATCTTACAGCTGCCAATTCAGACCTTGAAATGACACTTGCCTGAAATTGAAGTCAGACTATTAGGATGAAGTAGAAGTGTGTGGGGTCAGAGCTGTCAAAGCCCTTATGTGCAAATTCCAAATCATGAACCTAAATACCTAAATTACATGGTGGATAGTAATAGTGCATCAAAACTACTTTCAAAACATATGAATAGGTACACTAGGTAGTAGCAACATGAATTGATACAATTCAATAACAAGATGGTGTACACCATAAATTCTTTTTAGCCCCTTCTGAATTAAGCCCCCTATCCAATAAGCCCCTTTTTTGGACCAAGAAATTTATTGTCTCCCTAAAACCCCCTTAGAAAATATTGAATACTACCAAGCGTAAGTAAGCTTCATAGAAGTAAGTAAACTAAGCTAGATCACACTTTGAAAGCAATAGTTCTCAAGCTATTAAAAATCAAAGTCATTCGTTGACTTACTGCAGATAAAAACGTCCTATATCAATGGCTACTACACAATTTTTCAATTTTGTTTGCTCTGCTGTGAACTAATGATGTAAAAACTAAACCATATGAGTATTTTTCTCTATTTTCAAACAGTAAATATGTAGTCTGCTATTGAAAATTTTCAAGAAATTTATTAAGCCTCCTTCGCTTATAAGCCCTCTCTCCAATAAGCCCCCCCTCTAAATTGCTTGACATTGATAAGCCCCCCAGGGAGCGTAATAGAGACTTTATGGTACATGAACATATAGCAAATAGCAGAATACTAATGTTGAAGTTGTTATCATGTAGTATTTCAAACATTTGGATTATCAAATATATTAAGGTTATTCTCAATCATAAATACAAATAGCGTTTTAAACATTTAAGGTTATAGGTTATAAGGTAAGGTGTATAAAAGAGTTCTCTCATCTAAGAAGCAAGAATATGCATGAGAGCTTTTTTCGTAATATGGGATAAGCCAATATAATATATAATATGTTTCTTATGTAATATGTTTCACAAATAGGTAAGCTGGATAGTAGCCACATGAATTGGTACAACCCAATAACAAGAGATAATATAAATGACAATATAGCCAATAACAGCATATTAATGCTGAAGCTGTTATTCTGTGGTGTTTTTAAATATTTGAATTATCACACATATTAAGATCCTTCCCAACAAAAATGAAATTAGTTTTTCTACACATTTTAAATGTTGAAAGTAGTTTTAATGTCAAGTTTATGAAAGGGCACTTTCATTCTAGGAAGCAAGAACAAGTGTCAGAGCCTTTTTCATAAAATGGGATAAGCTAATATAAATGTTTCATAAATAGGTAAGCTGGACAGTAGCCACATGAATTGGTACTACCCAATAACAAGAGATAATATACATGAACATATAGCCAATAATAGCATATTAATGCTGAAGTTGTTATTCTGTGGTGTTTTTAAATATTTGGATTATCACGTATATTAAGATCCTTCCCAACGAAAATAAAATTAGTTTTTTTACACATTTTAAATGTTGAAAGTAGTTTTAATGTAAAGTTTATAAAAGAGAACTTTCATACTGGGGGGGCAAGAATATGCATGAGAGCTTTTTTCACAATGTGGGATAAGCTTTCTGCAGCTACTCTGCTGCACTAGATCTCAGCAAGCCACTTTCATCAAGCAGTGCATGTAAGAGTGATTGCTAGAGTAGGTTAACAAAAGAAAGTAGTGAAAAGAATGTGTGTAGGTGATCACGTAAAATGTGAAGTGACCTACTCTATGAGTGCTAAAATGTGTTACTTCAATGATAGGTTATTGACATGTGAATGAAATCATTGACAAAGAATGAATGGGAAGAATGCGAAGAGAAGGATGTGGAGGGTGTAAACACAAAACGAGTCATGACAGTCAATAATTGTGTTTCTAAACCATGGTAGGTACCTACTTCTTCATATGGGTAAGGAACAAAATTGTGCAGCTCCTTTTACACAAAAGCAAAGAGAATGATGGTTTACGATAATTTTACTATAGTAGTAAGCTGTCGTACCCCTTTAAAAGCACTTTCATGTACTTTTTCTTCTCTCTCATTCCTTATAGGGGCAGATTTAACTCTAGGTTTTGGTCTTGTAGAATCCTGTCCAGTTTGTTCTTGAGGAGGTCCGCCAAAAATATTTGACCTCAAACTTTTCGCTCTGTTGGCACTTAGAGGTCTCTGGGTTTGTCTTGCACTGCCTGCTCTTTCTGTTGTTCTTGGAGATGGTTTTCCAGTTATGGTTAGATCGAGTGGATAAGGCATCCTGTTTGTCTAACGATGCTGAGTTTTAATAGCGTAGGCCAATCTCCAAAATGCTCCTTGCTTACAAGCCAAATTAATCACCTTGAACAATTTACATACTCACATATTGATGCAACATGTTTTGAGGAATGATATATGCAATTACATATCTGACAATAAACAGTTACTAAATTTATTTTGGAAACGTTAACAGACGCTACAAAATAATTTGACATCCAACAGCAACTGAATGACGCCAGCTATTTTGCGGAACAGTAAGGTGGAAGCTGGATGTTCCTCCGCATAGGCTTTTTCTTTCAAAGTCAGTACTTGCTGCATCTTCTAAGGCAGGATCATGCAAAAAGTAAGTGACGGAAATAACTGTCATTTTGACCCCCACGCCCCTCTGTAACGGCTTTTCATATTCGAGCTGATACTCCCTCTTTGCTATATAGTATTGTGGCATGAGAATGCCCTCTCCAACACCACCCTCTATTTATGTGCAGAATATAAAATGAATGCAGTATTGCAGAATATCGCTGAATTTCAAAACCGCTCAAAATTATAAATGTTTATTAGGGAATGTGCAAGATTCAAGCTCGATAAGGTCTTAAAATCTTTGCTTACTTGAGTATTTTTGGAAGCACTCATCAGAAAGCATAAAAGTAGAACTTTTGCACTAAATTTTTGGCGTTACATAGTAAAAAGTACATTCCCACCCCCTATATTTCCTTTAATAGTGCACACTAACCCACCCTCTACCGCTACTTATTTTTTGAATAACCCCAAATTAAATTCCTCAATCAGGAAATGTATTCTCCCGAGAAAGCAAGATCTTTATCAATGATAGATTCATATGAACAGTATGCAACATCTTTCTATAATGAGAAAATCATACTAGAAGCAGGTAAAATTCATTTTGTATAACTCTTCCTAGAAGGTTAAGCTCCTTTGAAAGAAAATCTTCCTAGTAAATAACGTCTTCTAGTACGTCAGTCCGTCTTTTCTTTTATAAAGCAAAACGTTTTTATACAGAAAGCTAAAATTTCCTCACAGGGTAGAATTTTTTTGACTTCTTAAGAAACGGAACTTCAATAACAAGAAGAGCATAATTACAGCATTTAATTGCTGAAATGAATCTGGGTTCGAATTTTACAGCTGCAATATTCATCATCCCTAACCCCTTTCCCCCAAAATTACTAGGAATGAGAACAGTAGTTGAAATCAAACAAAAACAATTCAGTTTAATTACTCCACAATATAAAGTAAATTTCACTAACCTCTATCAACAATCACACATGATACAAACTTATAACAGGTGAAAATAGTTGCTTTCTTGAAGTAAAGAGGAAGGATTATTATTCAGCATTAAACAAAGAACGCTGGTCGATTGGGAATTTGGCAAAGCCTCAACAGAACTCTGAAAGGAGTTTGTTTATAGGAAGCATCAATTACGATGCTTGACAATTTAAAGGCTTTTGCATGGCTGTTAGGCCGGTGAAAGTCGAGGGAGACTCCAGACAGGGCCTATAAAAAAGTCAGGAGTTAAACAAACGTCATGAGAGTATCATATGGGCTATCCATTTCTAGAACTAGGGTGTGGCTGTTATTCGCCTAAAGGATATAATTTAGTTTTCATACAAGGTGGAGGGGGCATGAAATACTAGCAGAAAATACTATCAACATACAGCGAGTAGACGTTCTGGAAAATTTGATACTTCAAAGCGATATGCTATCCACCATAAGGAGAGCGTACTCCGTTCAGTATCCGTGACTGAAAATAAACTCTTTACCAGTCATTATCAAATACTGTGGTGCATTTATTGTTATAAACATTTAACTACTTAATGTGATTCGGCTATGCATAAATAGAAGATAAATTTAACATAAAATACCGCTTGCATGAGGTGAGGTTGCGATAGGAGAGGAAACGGGTAAAAGGAACGATTCCCAATTTCATACAATCCTAAGGCAATACAATCCTACATGAGTTATACTCGATATACTCCGTTTCCCTTAATTCCTTGGGGCTTGGAGGGTGCCTTTGAGAGGACTTTTAGTTCTGGCACGAGCATTTAGGACCGGATGCCCTTCCTGACGTCACCAATGGCATGCGGTGTGCTTTGCATTAATGACACGGGCCATCTAACACGATGTTACAAAACCATTCGAGGTGTACAAGAGGACGTTTCAATAACTATTAGTCTCAACTATACTTGTAGCTAATTACCATATAAACGTATAATAGTTGGGGAAAAACAGAGGCGTCGCTATAGGGAGCACTACAGCCCCCAGCATTGGGGGCATTGGCTTTGTAGAACAAAATATCCGCTTTTGTCTACAAATCGCGAAAATTCTTCGCTTAAAAGCAAAACTGTATAATTTCTAAATAGTCAGGAATATGCTAAGTTCGGCAACAACAGGCCTATTTTTCAAAACTACACGCTTTTTATAAGAAACCACTTTATTGTATTAGACAGCCTAAAATTTAAGAAACTCTTAGAACTACAAGGAAAGAGCTAAGAAACTTCAGACAAATAGCACATTGAGGTCGGTACCTGGTTCAATGTAAAACTGTGTCAAAACAATGTGACGATGACATTGCTTTAGAATTTAACTCGTACTGACGCATTTTGTTTGCTATAGGACCAATAGTTTGCTACATTCACGTTCTGCGTACACATTCACAACAATTTAGCGCCGAGTCATCAATAGTAAAAGTTAAGATTGCCTGCAAAGATTTTAACTCTGACTTCTAGCATCTAACCTTCCTTTGAACTTAATACTGTGTAAATTTGTTAATTTGTGGATAATTTGATGTTAGTTCCCCCAGGTAAACAGGTCCTTGATTGATAGCAGCAAATGCACATTCCTGGACAGGCTAACTGGTATAAATGTTGTTATATTATAATTATTATTATTATTATTAATTTCATTTTATTTTCCATTCTATTCCATTGATGTCACAGTAATTTTTTTTTTCATTTTGTTTAGTTAAGTAGTTAACCTGACAGTCAGTTGTACGTTGCCTAGTTTTAGAGAGACGAAAAATTGTATTTTAGTTATATGAGAATGAAATTGAAGTTTGAAAAATAAATTAAGGAAATTCTAGAACTAAAATATGGCCAAAAATTAAGAAACTTTTAGTACTAGGCTTTGAACTAGGTTTCTTATAAAAAAAAACGTGTTTCATAACAGAAGATATACAGTAATTCTCAATATAAAAAATTTTTAAAGTGACTTGTTGCAATCCCTGTGTCACTAAGCATTGATGAAGTGGCCAAGTCCTATTGTTGACAATTTTGAGTTTGCAGCCCCCCCTTTCCGTCTGAGTTTGATAGCAACGCCCCTGCAAAAATTATTACCTTCTGCACAGTATAAAATTTGAATAATTTGATATAATTTATCTTAAAACCAAACAAGTCATCATACAATGTGATAATTTAGACAAGATTTGATGCATTTAAAACACAAAAATACTTTAGTAAATGTCTTATATCTCTAATCACTATGTTAAAAACAAATTTTCTTAAAATAATTGCTACTGTGAACAAGGGGCACATTGAAGCATTGGTTGAGGGTAGGCACGCAACTAGAAGAGGGGTCCTGGGGGTCAAACCTCACAGGATGTCTTGGGACAATTTTTTTGCATTATTTGGAGAGAAATATGGGCAGGGCTGGAAAAAGTACATGACCGTGCGATAACCGGTCGAAGGTGCATCATACCTGACAACAGCATGGATGCACAGAATGATGAGATTAATTACATTAAACAGTTACGAAACAAATTTTTGCTAATAGAGGGTCTATTTATAACCTTTTTGGGGTGTCACACCCCACAACGCCTAATATGCACCCTTAAATATCAATAACTGTCACTGTGGCATCATACTACGTCAATGTTGCTAATCTCGTCAGTGATATCGGTAATATAAGCATATATCGAGAACAAAAAACTTTAAATAGCCACGCCAAGGAACATAATTAAAGATGGTGCAAGTAAATTTGGTAATTTTGGAAAGAGATTAAATATATATAAGTTAATTCCTACTCATAATCTCTATTTTTTATCTTTGCTGGCTGAAAGAAATCCAAAAGCCTTTCTGCAACTCCAACGAAATAAACCATCTGTGCAATACCGAACAGAGGGGCAATGACTATCATCCTTGGAACGGCACCCTTATAAAAAGCTGTAATTCCTTCTTGTCGGAACACCTTAACAGCGCAATCGACGATTCCATTATACGTTGGTTCACCTTCTACTCTTTTCAGCACTTGTAATCGCGTTTTTATTACATCCAATGGATTTACAGCTAGGGAGGAGGTCAATCCAGCAAATAAACCGGCACATAATGAATGGACCGGATGCGGCTTTGATCCATCTTTCCCATAACCCTGAAAAAATAAAGCATATTTAGTCATCAACTTCCTCCATTGAGCAACAGTACAACTTTACCACAGCACAAAAAGCGGTAAAATTCCTTTACATACTGAAAGCTTTTTTCGTCCGACACTCAGAGTATGAAAACGTCGGATAGTGACCTAAAGGTTAACCGAAATATATATTCAGTTGCGGTTACATGTGATAGGATGCGTCTAATTGGCCCTGAGTGTGACCAATTAGGACCACCTATTAACATTGTTTACTTGAAGAGTCCCAATGAGTGTCGGACGAAAAAAGCTTTCAGTATGTAAAAGAATTTTGCCGCTTTTTCGTGCTGTGGTAAAGTTCTGTAGTACCAACAGACTATTTAAGTACAACTTTACTTCGTTCTTTCATTTTAGGTTCAGTATAGAAAAAGTCTTTAATACTGCTTATTCGAACTACGTCTTCAGACCAGTGGTAATTTTTAAAAATTTCAACAAGGGGGGCTCTAGGCACAACCACGCCCATAGTTTGGGTGTGGCCCAGCTACAACCACGCCCATATTTTAAAAGATGGAGACATGATAATTTAGTTTAATACTGATATAGTATAATCAACAATAAGAGATGCGTCAATAACCATATAGCAGTGCACAATTGATCATAACACTTTGGAAGCAAGGCCAATAAACTCTGAAAAGCTAAGCCAATACAAAGGCTGAGCCCCCCTAAAATGAGCAGAAATTTTAACAAGGGGGCTCCACCTCCTGAGCCCCCTAAGTCACCCCTGCCCCCTGGGTCCTCTTGGTATCAAAAATAAGTACGAGCATGGGTGAAAATTTTGAAATTTTCAGTTTCTACAGGGCAAGAAAGATTTTCCATTGGGTCAATTGCCCAAACGTTTCAGATGCAATAGCCTCACAAACATAATACTACGCAGCAATGCTATGCTGATAACCTAAAATTCGTAAATGAAATTACCCTATCAAAGTTAATTGGAAAAAACTTATCGTACTTACTTTGACGTTGATGTATGCAAAGAGAGGAAAGTATATGCAAGAAAAGGGCACATCCCTGAAAATAAAGGTATTTTAGTAAAATTAGATAATGGTATTTTAAGTTTGACATCTGTACGCTCAATAGTAGCGGGTCACTGCACTGCTCTGAAGCAAAACAAAGCACGAGGAGATATAGAAGTCCTACCTGGCTAGCGTTGCTCCAAGACCTTTGTATACAGCGCTTATGCCCTGCTTTTTGATCAGATCAGCAGCAACTCTACTTGCACTTGCTTGGCCTCCACTAGCTCCGGCTGCCTTATCTACAGAGATACGAATACACGTACAGCACAATAACTTGATCCAAGTAAATATAAGCTGAGAAATGAAGACACTTTAAGGCAAGATATGACAGTCTGAATAAGCACCCTAGTCAAGGACGTTTGCCACACTGGGGCAACGGGGTGATCGTCTCCCTGCCCTGAACTTAAGGGGGCAAGGGGGCGATATTTGCATTTGTGTGCAAAGCTATCCATTAACATCGCAAGGATTTATACTGACATGACAACAAAACTCTACCTTCTTTTTTCAAAACTACCAACAAAGTATCTATCAAACTGAACGATTTGTTGCTGTTGTTGTTTATTTTATTTTGAGTAGACTGTTATACCTAGCTTATTCAGCTAATATAGGCCAACTATCCATGTCGCATCCAGGCATGGTACCCCTACTTTAACATCCCTTCCGAAGAACGGCGGAGTGAGCTGTTCTGGTCGTTCATGCGGAAGGTCGCCCATCCAGTTTCTGACCGTACACAGCCATGCTTAACTTCAGTTAAGCTAATGGAACTGGCTATTGAGGTTGTTAGAGCACAGGGGCACGGTATATGGGGGTATAGATCAAAAATATACATTAATATATATTTTGAAAGGGATTCATCTGCGATAAAAAATTCCTACTTCTTCCTGACACTTGCATCTGAATCTTCAAAAATTCCATTGGGGTAGTGACAGAAACCTGTAGAACAGATAAGTACTATTAGATTTTACTTTTAGATCATACGAAAGACTGAGAGGAAAAGAGACGACTCGCACCTAACAACAACAGAAAGAACTTGATTTCGTTTTATGAGAAATGGCAAAGTGGGGGTCAAGGTGGAAGAATGTCAGGTGGAAGGGTGCAAAGTGGAAGAGTGTGGTTTTACAAAACTAACAAATGATGATGTCGAAAATGAAAATGATTGTTATTTACATTATTAACTCTGTGATTAAGATGATGACCATGGTGATTATGATAATTATTATGATGATTAGTACAATGATTATTACGACGTTGATGACGATGATTATAAGGATGATGATGATGATGATGATGATGATGATGATGATGATGATGATGATGATGATGATGATGATGATGATGATGATGATGATGATGATGATGATGATGATGATGATGATGATGATGATGATGATGATGATGGTGATGGTCAT
>WIPJ01001781.1:21133-31354 GCA_018155075.1 Cassiopea andromeda
CATAACAATTTTGAGAGAAAATACAAAGAATTCTAATTTAAGCATTTTCTAGGACGACAATTAATAATATTTATCGCTGATCTGTCCAGAACGTGAGTACACTGTATAATGCTTTCTGCCGTACGAACAATATGGCGGCAATACGCATGTTGACTTCAGCCTCGCTTGGGCAGTCAGCCCTCTAGTCTTTATTATTATCTCTATGGTTTGTACATGATGTTAAATGTGACGTCGGCAGTTTCACAAGGACATTTGGTGGTACTAAACCAAAGGCTTGGAGCCTGGGGTGTGTAGGGGGAGTCGCTACCAGTAAAAACGTTTTCTGGAATATTTAGGCTGGTAGCTCAGTAGTGACTGTAATATGGCGAAGTTTCAAATTTGTTTTCTGGCAACCTGGCAAATCATTTCCTGGAATCACTCTATCAAAAATGCATTGCAACTAGTGGCGTTGCCACGGGGTATGGGGACACTTGCCCCCCCCCCACTTTTGCCCTAAATGATGCTTGGGATTTCATTCAAATCGATGAGAAAATAGGTAAAGGGAAGGGGTAGTAGCAAATTTTCAGAGAGGTAGAGGGCGTGGCCAATAATTGTTATTTATGCCCCCTACTTTTTTAGCCCTGGCCACGCCCCTGTTTGCAACCACCAATATTTCCACGACCCCCCTCCTCCAACTAGTACTTAGTCTTCTGTCTGAATTCGTAAAAGCTAGACCATGTTTTATTTCAAGAAGCTTTCATGCTTACCCCCTAGGTGTATCAATTTGTACGTACGCCTTGTGTCTCTTCACCCATATCGTCAGGGTGTATCCTGTATTCTGTTACGTTTTTTCAAATCAAACGACTGTTCATATACTCCCAAATGCATCAAACCTCAGAGCTACGAAAACATGTTTGCCACACTGCAAAACGCCACTTGGCTAGATGGCAATTAGAGCTTCGGCAATCACCTACAAATCACGCAATAGCATTGAATTTTGAATGATATGTAACACATTAGTTGGCGTTTTGCAAGAATTGTATTCATCCGCTGGAATTTGAACTCAAGAATACATCGAAGAGGAGTATTTTGATTTGTGTCTGATTATGATTCAGTGTTAAATCCAGATTTATCTTTAAAGCTTCAAGCTTTCAGGTGTATTTTTGCCTGACACGGAAGGACTCTCTCTAATGTAAACGCTTGTCTAGTTATTGTGATTTGTTACTGACTACGATTCAGTGCTGGATCCAGATTTATCCCAGACGTTTTAGCAGTGATAAACGTCGTCATGTATTTTACCTGACAAGGAAGGAATTCTCTCTAATGTAAACTCTTGGCTATTCTAAGATGACCAGCGAAAATGCCATTACGGATAGCAACCCTTGGATCGGAATCACATGAAAGTTGCTTTTCATATCTATAAATATGACGCTAAACAGAAAATATCAACATCTTCAGTTGTTGAGTGAGGGCAAAGACGAAGATGTTGTGCAGTCTGGAAATTTGCGTAAGCTGAAGGTACGCACTTTTTTATAAAGAATACCTAAATTTTTCCGAGCCTTGATATTCTCAGTTTTTTCTGATTTTGAGCCTAGAATTATTCAATGGTGCAATTGTACTTAAATATACCAGCGATTTTGAGCCTCAATAATTTTATAAACTTTATTTTTATAGAAAAAAGAGTTCATTTGTGAATTTACTTATTGCCTCTGCTGGTGAAATTTCCCATCAAAGGTTATTGTTTTATGAAGCAGACAGCTTTCTAGGTTTATGCTAGTGGTGGATACTTCGATGTGGTCGTGTAACTGACGTATGTTGAGGTTAGGGCAACTTAAAAGGTCTATGAGATTTTTGAAGTCCTGAAAAGGCCCCTCGGGTTTTCAAAAGACAAGTTTATTTATACTATTTAGAGGGCTATTTGATATGGGGCCCCCATCTTGCTAAATTCCTTGGGGCCCGATTTTCTCTGTTACTCTGTTGCTTCGATATTTACTGGGGGGAGAGGGACGAAAAGTCTTTTTAACGTTGCTTACAAAGTTACGAAGTAGTGCATTTGCATATAGGAAAGTATTATTGGGGTAGATAAGCGCCCCTTCGTCTCCAAGCATATGCCCTTAGTTTAAGCCATGGCCACAAATTCCAATGTTTGCAAAAACAAATACGCATGAACTTTGAGACATGGACGTAGGATCTGATCGGCAGAAAGGGGCACGTGCCCCACCATTTCACAAATCGGTATATATATATATATATATATATATATATATATATATATATATATATATATATATATACTAAATATAATCTCTATAGATGTAAGGCAAATGTTTTAATATCATTTTTCCAAAGTGCAAATGTTATATTATTGTAAATTGTGCTCTTGATTCTAATTTCATGTGGGCTAAAATACTAAAGAAATGAACTTACGTATGCTCAACTAATTTAGCGCCAAATTTTTGTGGCCATGGTACACCGTTATGTGGTTGTTCTGTATTGGCTATTCTTGTCAAAAAATTGGTTGATGACTAGCTTTAAATTACGTCTTAAATCATTCTAGATGCTTAATGATATATTCAAATATTCAAATAACAAGATTAATTGTTATATGGTAACAAATGATGTCATTGTCACAGCAAATCAACATCTAATACAATGCTCATTGTAGTGTTGCCTGTTTAATTTCAAAGATGCGAAATGCATTTATTATCATTGTTTTCATTTGATCTTTTCTTATTTTTACTTTGATTATTTGACATATTGAAATGGCAAATGGCCAATTATACACTACCTAGAAATAGAGAGATTTATTATTGTATGTTTCGACACATTCAATTGTGTAAAGTTGCAAGAAAATTCTGTCATTTATAGTTGGCTAAAAAACTATAGCTACAATTGCAAATTTAGGCCGCATCATAACTGCCTAATCTGGATTGTTATTGTCATTGAGAGTATTTAAGAAACATTTAAGAAATATAACGAAAAATTAGGAAAAATCTAAGTTGGGGCCAAAGAGTTTGTTTCATATAAAAAAACGTGCATACCCAAACAAAACGCCGTTTTCTTTATTCTATAGAACGTGAGCTTGAAGTACATTATCCTGAGAGCCAAGTCAAGCAACAAGAGGGCAAGGTTGGAGTTTTACCCTTCAGAGAGAAAATATCAAGGCGGTCGAAAAGCGGATAAAACAATATTCATATCGGACGTGCTCAGAGCTGAGAAAACGAAGCATTCAAATCATCATTTCACATTTACGATTTTCGTAAAATGCGAAAAAGTATCGCTCGTAGCTGCTTCCCCCGAGCAAAGAGACAGCTGGATAGATTCGATAAATTCTATCAAAAGCCAAAGTGAAAAAGATTTTGCAAGGGATGGTATGCACTCTTCAATTCATACCCATTTTTGAATTTCCAGATAATATTGCGAGCCTCTGCAGATGATGATGTAATCTTATATGGTGTAATGTGGATTCCTCTGTAAAACACCTTAATCTCAGGTGCTAAAAACGCCCCCTGCTTATTGATTTTTCGATTTTCTCCCAACCCCCGGACCTTATTAGGACCCCCCGTTTATTAATCCATTTACAAACCCCTCATTTCCTTTCCTTTCTTTGTAAGCATTATTTACGCCCGCTTTTCATCGCAAAATACTACTGTATATATTTTAGTTTTATGCTTTATGACAATCTGTTTTTGTTCTTTCCGTCCTTGTATAATCATTTAAAGCCATTTCTCAAATTGCACTCCCCCTCCCGTTTATTTTGACACCTCATTTATTAAATTTCGGATTTTTTCCAACCCCTTGTCTATTAGACTGGAGTGATGGCCCAGTGGTAGAGCGTCTGCCTCACAACCGGTAAGTCGTGGGTTCGAGCCCCGGCCGAGTCATACCAAAGACTTTAAAAATGGTACTCACTGCCTTCTCGTCTGACGCTCTATATATGAGAATAGAGTGGGAAAGTTAAACCCGCGGAGCTACCAGTGGACCAGCCCCCGCTGTAGCTTTCACTGCATTCGCAGACGCGTGGCCTAGGGCTATAGAAACGGAGATAGGCGCCGCCCTATGCGCCATGTGGCGCGGGAAAGGACTTTGACTTTTTTTATTTGGCACTTGAGAGTAACATGGGCCCTATCAACGGCATTTTTTAACGTTGTCACTAGTACTTGACCACTGGCCAAATAGATCTCCTCCATAGCCCAAAGCATTAGATATTTGGCCCACTTGTGTGGACTTTCAGTAGCTTGCTTTACAGCAGAAACGAAAATGGTTTCTTGGTGTTCCTTCTTTGCGCTTAGAGAGTCAAGGGACACACAGACTGAACTTGACTCTTAATGAAGGGCCCTCAAAAAAGGGGATTGGCCTCTTAATTTCTTAAAGATACCTTGGGTCCAAGCATGACGTAGAAGGGGGATTCAGGGGTCTTAGCCCCCCTTCTTAAAATTATGAGAAATTTTAGGGGCTCAGCCCCCCTTTATCAACTTTTTCTTGGGCTGGAAAAGCTCTTGATTATGTATATGCGAAAGGATATAGGAAAGGTACGCTCCTATAAGTAAAAGAAAAATGCTACAACTCCATGGTGGCTTTCTCCATCGTTTAATGCTTTCACATGTACAGCAGTAGTAAGCAAGTTATTACCAAAGTTTCGATAACGGGCGTGGCCAAGAACGTGGTGAATATATTTCCTACAACACACAGGCGCGGTTCTAGAGGGAAAAACCCGGAGGACCATGGCCCCTGAGCGTGCCCTTTTACTTTAGAAAACACCCTTTTTGAGCACAGAGATTGGTCCTTTATACACAAATAAGCTATGTAAATGAAAGAGCAGAAATGAAGTGGAGCAGGCAAAGTGGCAGAGAAATAAATGTGCAGTATGGTAACATATCGAAAAATACAATTGTAAGATCTCCACTAACATTTAGAAATTTACTGTATGTTGTTGCTTACATTCAAAGCCAAAAGACACAATGAAAACTAGAGAGAGAAATTTTTTATAAGTTAAAGTACAGTAACATTCTAGAAGTATCATGCTCATTCCTTGTACATCTTCCTAATTCGCGAGTATTTGCAGTAAGCAATATATTCCAAATTCAAAATGTTATACTTTTCTAGAAAAGTCGGGAGCCAAGGAAGGGGCCAAGAAAATTTCTAGGGGGCCGCAGCCTCCGTAGAACTGCCACTGACAACACAGCCCCCTTCTCACAGTTTTAAGATGACACCACGGAAGAGCAGCAATATTAGTATTACTTGCCATTATTCCTGTTAATTTTTTCTTTCTTAATATATAATTTAAAGTGTGTATAAACATATGTAGTATTTTAGTTGCAGAAGGGCTATTTTTTCGTGTATAAATAATCGATTACATTACATTACATTACATTACATTACATTACATTACATACCACCGCTTGGGTCCTATAAGTGATATTTCTTAGTGTTTTTAGCAGTGGTGCTGGACTATAGAACTCGTCAACACAGGTGCCAAAGTGGCCCCCTTTTGCAATATCTTGCTTGCAGCTGAGAGTGCGCCAATTTACTCCAAACTTAGGCCATTCACCATAGCCAGCCATTGTTACCAACCAGGCGCCACATACAACCGAGGCTCCACATGCAACCAAGACATTGCAAAAGGGCGCGTTTTGGCACCTTTACTGATATTATTTTCAACCATACAGTACTATTGACCAGTTACGTTATTATTTCCTATATCGGCTTCTTGGCACCCGAAAGTGATTGGTAAAGACAGGTGCCCCCTCTCCCCTATGTCATATTCATCTAGCTATGTTTTGTATAAGGTTGAAGATTGCGCTTTGTTCGGAAAACATCGCTCATATTTCCCCAAGGTTATCGATTTAATTTGGGTGTCTTGAGGAATCGAGAGCTCCAGGGCCGCATTTATGTCGGTTGGGGCCCTGGGCCCAGACTTGATTTGGGCCCCTTTAAATACACCTAAAACATTTTGTCACATGTATAGTACCCAGCACCCTGTTAACATGAATTTTTATGGACATGGTTGCAAGGTAAGTTTATAAGGGGACTTGTAATTCACTGGTTTTTCGAAATTTTGCTCGGGGGCCCCCTAAATCTAAGAAAAATGCATCCTCGAAGCGTAATGTTCAGTGTCAATGTTCTTCTCTTAGTAAATGTCTCTTCTCTCCTCGTGCTCTCGAAGCTCTTTTATCTCAACTGTGTTCTCAACAACTCCTCGTAACTCGTGTCTCCTCCATGCGCATGCTCCGTATCACATGATATAGGATTTCAATTCAATTCATAACAGGCTATTTCATGGAAAGTACGTTTTACCCATTTGTTTACTAGATTTTATATGGGACGTCAAGATCAAAGACTATGGTATTGCAAAGGGGACAGCAATTGTCGGAGACTGCAGACTGAAGAAGTGCTCGAATATGGTGGCAATTGTGAAAAGGAATTCAGATGATATCCTTCAGCTGTTTTTCTTGTCAAATATTCGACGGAGTGGATACTCCAATAAATTTGTACTATTTGAGATCGGCCGTAGCCATGTTTCGGGCCCAGGCGAATTTTGGATTGAGGCTGTTGATCCAAGATCTGCTGAAGATATATACACTGTGCTATTCGGGTAAGTCTTTTGCTTTTGCTTCAGCCCTATATTGCACATCACGTGATATATAGACAGGGGCGCCAGAGGTGGCGCCGGGAGTTTTGCGACAGGGTGGTGGCTTATCCAACAAGGGGGGCTAAGATACAGTTAATAGGGTACTATAAATGCCAAAAAATCTCCAAATAGTAGTATTTCATCTTCCAGCGGGGGGCTTGCATGTACCAACTGGGGCTGTAGTCCCCTAGCCCTGTCATGTTACCCACCCTACCGCTTGCATATGAAAGAGCAAGGGAGGAGACTTATCCACAGGGCACCAAAGGCATATCATTTGTGACTTTTTTGGTTATAATGAATTCATTCACTCAAAAGGGCACACATCGCATACCTTTGTTCCTTTTGCTTAAGGCAGGGGTGGTCACCCCGCTGCCTCCGTAATCCACTCATCCTTGTGAAGGAAACCCTGTACTTTCGTTACATAGTGAAATGAAAACAGTTGTCCTAGCTGTTGCCTCATTTCGATCCTACGTGGCCTCATTTCAACCCTACGCGGTTTGTTTCTGGAGACCGTAACTATTCAAAGCTGATGCACAATACACCAGTTTAAGGTAAACACTTTTTGAGTCCTGGAAACTACTGTTGTTCGATTTGTTTTCACTAATCATAGGAACAAAAGGTAAAACCTTCCTTTGGTCTAGTTATTGACTTGCTTTCATAGCATCACAGCACGCCCTCATGAACGCTTTGTCAACTAATATCAAAATACCGCAAAGTCAAAAGGACTGTTTACGTCTGCGCGGTTTTTCTGTATAAGAAACCTGGATCGAGGCCGAGTAGCAAAAGTTTCTTGTAACCACATTTGGGTCTAGAACAGTGCTTCTCAACATTTTTGCTGAAGGGCGCTCCTTCTTAAATAATTTCTAAATGCAATGAACTGAAATATCAACAATTTGCTCTGAAATTCAACCACACCCCTCAGGGGGTCACTAGTCCTTCACAGTAATACACGACAAAGTTAATGTTTATTGCACATGCATCTGCTGTCGACTTGTTTTCAAGATGATTCAATTGGGTGGGTTGTACTCCCACTTTGTATTTAGCCACATTTCCTCACCTGTGGGAGGACGAATAGCTCTCAGCTGGCCTTACAACATCTATCTAGGTTTTCAAGAAACTTTTTAAAGATAGAGAAAATTTCCCCCACGTTTTCCCCTACACATACGCATATCTCCTCGTAAGCACTCTGTGAATATTTTCTTCTGGTTTCTTTCGGACTAGTATCGTTTTCTATGGTTAGAATTCAAAACAGAAGGTAAGGTGTTGGATCAGTTGTGCGGCGGTTTTAGGGATCGCGGGACCTGGAGCCGGTATCATATACGGGGCCCTTGTTTGAAAACTTTTTGCTAAGGGGCCATTCAAATATTACGTCACGCAAGGGGGGTGGGAGGGATTTTTGATTTTTGTAACAAAGTGTGACAAGGGATGGGTGGGTTGTTTTGCAGTGTGATGTCACATTTTTTAAGCAACTCGATGTTTAGTACATTTTGCTTCATAACAGCAATTTTGGCCCATTTTTAGACGGAATTTGGCTTCACTTCGGAAAATAATCTGGCAATCATATTTTGGTGCCTGCCATTTTGAGGCCAAAAAAGACATAATAACCAAATATTATGAGAGCAGAAAAATATCATATTGAAATTCATAATGTTACGTTGATATCAATTGAGAAATGATTGAAGTTACAGTGTAGAGCAGTTTCATATACAGCCTTGGCTAATTATTGGGGGAAATGCTCCCTGCCCCGCAGTGTCTACGGGCCTGCTCTGTAATGACTAAAGTAGTCTAATATAACGTGCACATGGCTATGTCCCATGACGTTGACTAAATCGTCGTAAGCGACTCAGCGAATTGTTTAGGAAATGAATGCTTTGATTCCGATAGTAATAGCTTTCTAATTATGTCTATGCCATAATGATACAGCATCTAATTATACACCAAACGATCAGAGAGCCCACACGATTGTTGTTTAGGGTCGTACTCACTCGAATATGACTAATCGATTTTTTGCATATTATCTTTTGTACAAAGAGTTTATGAAACTGCTTATTGTTAATTGTGCATCAGTTGAAAGACTTTCACAATACACCATAGATCGTATCAGGGAAAACATCGTGAAAGTCCACTAAACCACGCAGTGCACTTATACAACCACATTGAAGGTCATATGAGGCTATGTCTCGCGTATTTATGCTGAACAGCTTTTGACAATAGCTGAGCAGTGCACTGGTTTTTTGCCAACTTTTAGGTGCAAGTTTGCCAGACCCAATACGTGTGTCGGCGTTGATAGAGGACATTTAATGCCGCAGAACATGACAGTAAGGCGGGTAAGTGATGATGCAGTAAACGGCAAAATCCGCAAGAAAAGCAGCCTGTTTCCATTCCTTAAGTCGAAGAATAAAGACAAAGGTCATGCCAGTGGTAAGTTTTTGCTCACTGCAGTTTCGAATATACTTTTAATACAGAGCTAGCAAACTTACACAATTTTTATCTCCCTTTATGGCGAATGGATGCGAAACCTACTAGGACGCTTCGACATGTTGGAAGTATCCAGCTCTTAACTTTATACAATATTTGGCCACACTGTTTACTAAAATGAGATATCAAGCATTCTTCTCCTTTTCCAATTGAAAACAGTGTTTCTGTAGGCTCGACAAGATTGGTGTCTCTAACTTCGCATAAGCTCAATGACAGGACATAGAAAAGGTAGCAGGCGGAGGTGTTTAACAGAGTTTCAAAACCGTAAGGAAAGTAGAATTGAAGGCAATTCTTGGTTACGATGGCTTAAATTTGCCTATAATTTATTTTGAATGCCCCAATGAGCAAACTATTCTCATCTATATAAATCTAGCAGATATAAACAAGGATAAACAAGTTTTTAACGCCTTCGTTTTCATGAATTTTCGAGACAGCCAAATGATACGTATTGCTATATAATGCGTACAATGTCAAACCCTTTTGCTGTATTAGATACGATTTTAATCCATGCTGCTGTACGTTGGTATCATTGATCTTATAACGATTTATTGAAGTGTGGCTAACGATCTAGGAAGCGCATTGCTTGTTATCCAAATACATCCTTTCTGCAACAGCATTCTAATCTATGTCCACACGATAGGGAGGACAATGCAGTAGCATTTGCCGCTTTTGTTGCAAACGGGACACCGCTATTCGTTTTCGCATGGATCCTGTACAGGCAAGTCAAAGGTATATCCTTCTACAAAACCTTGCATCCTGTCTTTGTTGGAACAGAATACCCGTATTGTTTGTTAAAAACATGCAATAGGGAAGATGTGACGTAGCGCTTCAAGTCTGTTGATATAAGGGAAATGTGACGTAATGAAGAATTTGTTTCAAATTGATGAGGAATCTTTGGCGCATGGCTGTAAATATTAACAATTATGCACCAATAAATAAGCATATAGACAAATAAATAAAAAAATTAAACATATATTTATGAATGCTAACTTTGTTTGTTGTTGCAAAAATCTTTAATATATATATAAACACACATATATTCAAACTTCATCTCATTCAGTAATATCCAAAGAATACAATTATACATCAATTATACAAATACATATATATATATATATATATATATATGTTTA
>WIPJ01001781.1:46879-68640 GCA_018155075.1 Cassiopea andromeda
GGGTCGTAGCATGCGTACGATGGAGAACGGGGGTCAAATTTTTGTTACTTAAGTGCGTACGTACTAATTTAATGACCCTTACGTAGCGGAAAATATTACCTTTTGTGACCCACCCCCCCCACCTATGAAATGGCTTGTCACAGTTCAGTTTCAGTTCCAGTACACAAGTTGATACCCCTCTTTATTACGTAACATTCTGGTATGAATCCCCCTCCCCCCCGAACACCAACCTCACTATATATGCATAGTGTAACTTGATACAGTATAACAAAAGGTAATAGCTCGATACGACCTTCCTTCATTCATTCATTCATGTGGTGCTATCTGCTCGCAACAGGCCAGCAGTCATGGCTTTCCATAAAGTCCAGTCTTCTGCACCTCTCACGCGATACGGCCTTAAATTCTGTTTAACTGAGTATTTTGTAGAAGCATTCATCAGAAATGGAGCTTTTGGTGTTACTTAGCGAAACTTACTTCCACCCCTACCACCTGTATTTTTTCGTAACAGTTTGTCACAAAATGGGTGCATACCCACCCACCCCCTACCGTTACGCCGTTTCTGTACTTTTTGACTGACCCCTTATAAAGAATGACATTCAAGAACCCACCATTTCCCATGCTAGTGTAATCAGACCAGGCCAACGAGGATGTGGGATAGTTTCCTACCAGTTAAACTCATTGTTGAGGTCAATAATGGCAGCAGGTCTAGTTTCTCGAGTCTAAACTATATCCTCCGAAGTTGGTCCTGTTAGGTTTCACTGAGGAAAACAGCAGTAGATCATGTGTTTTACTTGCTAGAATAGAATGAATGTGATTCACATGAAAGAACTTGCATGGCTTTGTGGATTAGGCGAGGAAGTGTACAACGTCAGAGGCTACTTTTGTTCATTCATTTTGACGTAGGCCTACGGAGACATGAAAAGACTGATACTCAGATCATTTGAGTTTTAGATGCACATGAACCATCAACTTAGATCTCAAGAATCCAGTATTGAAATTTCTTATATTTCTGAGCAGCCTCAAACTACTGTCTAATAAACCACTTTTAATACAAAAGACCTGTACATTCTTTTTAATTTTTCTATAAATAGAAAAATTAGAAACATCGAAGCTTAGCGTTCCAAATTTTAAGTCAAGAAGTATCCTTCAAATCAGGAGTGATTTCTAAAAGTTCTAACGAGGAAGGCTCTAGTGCAATGTCGTAAAGTTGGTGTGGCTTATTAGCAACCACGCCTATATTTTCGAAGATAGAGACATGATAAATTAATAAATGTAATTATGATATGCTATACGCCTGCAATTAGAGACTCAATAGCTGTGTAGCAGTGAGGAAATTGATCATAGCGACACAATACTAAACATTGGGAGCAAGGTCAATTCCCTATGAAAAGCCAAATCAATAAAAATATCTTGGGAGTTTGAGCCTCCCAAAATGAGTAACAATTTCAACAAGGGGGCTCAGCCCCTTGAGCCCCTTAGAAATCATCCCTACTTAAAGATCAATACAAATATCGTTGGAGTTTGAGCCCCCCAAAATGAGTAACAATTTTGACAAGGGGGCTCAGTCCCTTGAGCCCCTTAGAAATCATCCCTACTTAGCAAGTATTTATAAGAGCCAAAGTTGTAACTTCACCTGAAGATCAGAAAAACATCAACGTTTTTCCATAAGAAGTTGTTTTATAAAAAAATTATTGCATTGCTCGAATGCTCAAAAAATTAAGAAAGTTCGTATTGGAATGTTAGAACTAGGATGTTTATGGTTGTATATGTCGTTAAAGTTCCATTTGTCGGTGTATAGAATGTCATGTTAACTTCTGCTACTTACAAAGATTTAGCATGATTTCGAGTCAGTAGCAGATATTAATTAGGCCAAGGGGATAAAGTGCCCCTCAGCTCCCATTGAGTCGGCAATTTCATGGCAAAAGTAGTAAAATAAAGACTTAATACACGCTTTCGTAATAGGAAAACCGGTTTTGCCTGGGTCACAATTTTCTTGGAAACTTTTTCTCATGAAAAACAAATATACATGACCTATACTCGTCTAATTCTATAGTACTCGGCAGATTTATTGCCTTTGCCCCGCCCTGATTCTTTTTTGAAAAACCATCACTGTTTCAAGTAAACATATAGCCTTTTCACTTTCTTCTTATGTGCATGCAAAGCTTTGGAGCTTAAAAATTTTTTCTAAGAAAATCTTAACGAAGTGGTGATACTGCCATCTTGAAAACGTCGCGACATTTCCATTCCTGGAACTGAAAGGAAATTGCTTATAAAAATGTTTATTGAAGTCTTCGTTGATGTCTTGCTCCGTAATAAAACAAAGCAGTACCATAACTATTTGTAATGATTTTGTTAACTCCCTAGCTGTCGTCATACCCCTGGTCCTAGTGGGCCCTAATTGACATGTGCAGAATCTCTTGCATTGTATAGAACGTAAGTCAGTCTTATTCGGGAATCGATAGAAAGCAGTCAACGAATTCTTGTCTCTCTCTGGCGAACTCTTCAACGCAGCATATTGTATCGACGGCACAGAAGCTACTCTACTTAATTGCAAAAATGAAGTTTCAGGTGGAAGCGGAAGTTTATTCGAAGGAAGGACTTATTTCAAAGTAGGACATTTTCCTCAAAGTTTGACAGAAAAAACGACATATTTTTCTCAATAAACTGAGCTCAAAAACCACAAAAAGGCTATTTCGTGAACGACATTTACTAGTCAGTAGCGATGTTTTTCGTTATTATCACGAAAGTCACGTTTCCTTCTATTTTTTGTCTCCAGAGAAGGGAAGTAATACTGTATCGCTATTATTCTGCAATTATGCTTGCCTCGAATAAGGCCCCATGTGGGCTTATGCGAGGGGGGCGCTTGTTTGCAAAATGAGTTTTTAGGCGGGGGCTTATTCGGAGATGGGGGGCTTATTCGGAGATGGGGGCTTATTCGAAGATTTAGGGTACTTAGATATTCTGAGTCTTGATGAAGCTTGAGTCGTACAGTATTCTTTAAGTATTCTTAATTTTCAGCATGATTTCAGCGATATTAATCCGCAGTATTTTTGTAAAATTTATTCTCAAAAATGATAGTGTAGTTTATTTGAGTTGAAATACATGCCTTGAAGTAAATTTTGCGATGTGAAGCACTAATTCGTATGCAGAGCTAACATATGCTTCATTTTTGGATGCAGAGCGCTTCTGTAAAGTTCAAAGCATTCAGAATATTTCTTGGAAATGAGTCCCTAAAGCGGTGGTGGCCACCCAGTGAGAGGCTAAGAGCCGTATTATCTATTGTGATACTGAAAGAGCCGCATTAACTTCATTGGACACATAAACATCACCCCCATACGTGATATTTTCCTCTCACACGAAAATATCTCACTGAATTCAACTGTAGTAAATATATATTAGAAACACACATATCAATATGAATCATATTGATGAGTGCTAGAGCCGCATAAAACCAGGGGGAAAGAGCCGCGTGTTGTCCACCACTGCCCTGAAAGATGTTGTGCAACAACAACAACAAGAATAACACTACAACACCAATTACAATGGCAACAATAACAAAAAATACTACAATACTTTTGATGCATGAACCTAGCTAAGTGGTTTAGTTTCTTTCACATACGTTTATATGTTGAATAAACAGAGCTACCCTCTGTAATCTGCGTAGGAGTTCTCATACGAAACCATTATGAAACGGAACACACTTGTAGAAATTGAATTAGTTGATGTTTCACAGTGCTATCAGGTTCTTGCAGGTTATGGGTATCACCTTGCAGGTGATAGACACCTGTCCTCAAAAGCTCCTAGTTGTGCTCCTGCTGTTGATCGCAAGATACAAAATTTCTATTCGAAACCTTAACATGATCATGATCATCATGAAGAAATTCTCATTTTAACAAACAAAGGTCGATACAAATGACATAGTAATGCCTAACGTTGATTCAGTAAAACAGAAACAATTAGAAAACAAATATGCTCATTGGCAGATAGCCTCCGTTGTTATTTTTCCTTTGTTGTTTTTGAGTTATAGAGAATTTTCACTCAGGATTAGAGGTTCCGAAGAGGAATATTGCAGCTACAATTTTGTTATATTGAACTAATGATAGCTTTGTTTGCTTACGGAACACGTTTCAGTTGTGGCAAATATAACCAAACAAGCAAGCACATTTTCTATTTTCAAAAGCCATATTACATGTTGGAAAGGCGAGAACTGCAACTGTAGACTTTGCAAAATATATATACCACAGGTTGGGTACCTAACATGATATGTATCAATTTTTATTTTACACTTGTAATATGTTTTAATTTTTTAAGCCAGTAGGCCTTAATTAGCAGTAATTTTGCTATCTTAATTTCTTTTGCCTACTATAAATAAATTGTGGATATGATATGAAAGCCATGTAATAACCTATTTCATTAACTGCTTTTAGGAATTGTTCGTACGCCCACTTAAGTGTTTCGAAAAATTCCTTGTTTCAAGCGTCTTGTTGTCTGCAACTTGCTTAAGTGGTCAATATTTCTAGAGCTTTAAAAACCACAGCATATATGTCAATGGAAATATAGTTTGTAATAAGTATAGGGAATATAAAGAAAGAAAAGTATAGCTAAACCATTAGGATACTTACTTATTATTGTGTGCATTTTACCTTTGATTATACTTTTGGAATATGGGGTCATGTACCCATTACCAGGGACGAAACCTAAGAGGGTATGGGGGTGTGTCACTCTCCCCCAACCTTGAAAGTTTGCCACTTCACAGGGCAAAAAGGTTAAATTTCCTTGACCCAAGAACATTTGATCAACGACTGTTACTAAAAGAAGGCCACAGACAAAATTTTTGCAGGGCTCTGACACCCCCCAAAATATATTGACGTTACGTTCCTACCCATCACGTAGCCCTATATTTGCCGTTTTTGAGACCCGCCTCCCCCTCTTGTGACGCTCCATACTGTTGCTCTTCATATGAATTAAACAAATGCGTAACAAATTAAGGTACTTCCCTCCCCCTTAGAGGCGTTCTGTAACGGGTGAATAGTCCCAATGATAACACATTGACTTATACAAGGGTGAAAATAAGGGATTGTATGGGGCACACATAAAATCGGGTGTGATACAGGTTACCATTTGACACCACATGTTCCAATGTTTTGCACACGAGCACTACTGGAAAGTAGGAAATCTTCATGTAGTCTTCAAAGAATGGTAAATCTTAGTCAATGATAGAAGACAGAAGTGTTGAAAAATATCCAACATTGCATATATAAAATTTTATACACAGAAGTATGGAGTTTGAATACGTGCAAACTTGCAGATTTTCTTAAGTCTTGAAAATCTATTTTAAAGTATTTTCAACGAAGAGCGTGTATTCATGCTGAAACGAGTAAACACTTATTGTTAATGATTTGTATGATTTCTAGTTGATCACTGATCACTATCAATCAAGTTAATTGATGAAGTTTATTTTTTTTAGCTGCACTGCTTAAAAAGAACAAATTGAAAGGCATCGACAGCGACTCACCGGGTGTTTCGTCTGAGGAGTCTGGTAGCGTGTGCAGCAACAGCAGTAATTACAGTCTGGATAGTCTACCCCCACATGGTATGAATAACTGTTGCCTTGTGATTGTTTCCTCATGATTAGGCCCCTGCGCAGAAAGCCTCGTTGCCACTATACTCTCACTTTTATATGCTTATCGTTGTTTATTGGGAAGCATCAGATAAGCATTTATACAGACAATTTGATCTGAGGTCAATGAAAACCTTGTTTTGATCTTAGTGCAGGCCTCCCACTCTGTCATAAAATCATAAAACGTCATTAAAAGTTGAGTTTTTGAAATTTTTGTCATGAAAAGTGTCCAAATGTCAGAATTTCATAAATGTGTGCATGAAAAACTCTTTTTCATAAATGGTGGCTTGATTATTTCATTAGCCCTTTTGCAAGCAATTGATATCTCGACTGTAACTTTTTAAAAAATAAAGATGAAATAATTAAGATTAATACTCAAGTATTTGGCTGCTTAGTTAAGGTGTTTTGAAAAGAATATAGCCAGAGTTTACAATATGATACTTCAAATGACCAATGAATAACGTAAATTTTGTCTTAAAATGTCATAAAAGATCATTTAATAATGTCCTAAAATGTCCTAAAAATTCAGCAAAAAGTGCCGTAAATTCATAAAAATATTTTAAGTTAAGAGTGGGAGGCCTTTTATTACATTTAGTTGTAACCAAAGTTTGCCGGGCGCTAGAAAATCCGCTAGGCCAAATGGGTAGCAGAATGAAACCAAATTAGGCAAAAAGTTCAAACGAGGCCACTTTTTATGCGTAGCTACAATACTCGCCAGAAGTCCTGGGACACTTTGTATATTTTTAATCTGGACGGAGCATTCACCCCCTCCTCCCCCTAAACAATGTTGGTTACTGAGAGAAGTACATGCGTTAACGGAATAATTTTCCTGCACAATAACGCCAAATGTCTCAGGAACAGACCAACATTGTTTTAGGGGGAAGGGGGTTTGCATCAAGGCGTGATGGTTGAAATGCTGAGAAGGCTGTGGTTTTTCATAATTTTTTGAAAATGTCCCAGGGACTTTTGGCAAGTATTGTAGATTCACACGGTTGTTCTTTCGTAAGGAAGTTTTTTTTGCCCCAGTTCTGCAACTTTCTGAACTTTTTCACGATTCCAGCGCTCACGCGAGTGAAAGCGCTCTATTGGAAACCGGCCTTTTACAGTAAATCCCACTTTTTAAATGCTTACCTCCATGGTGTAACTTGGCATCGTTTTATTCTTTCCATTCTATACCAGGTTCATCCTTATTTCTTTTGCGTTTTTCATTCTTTTAGAAGCAAATTGCTTTGTATTGTTTGAATGAACTTATTACCCCGGACAACACTACTTGTCTCTGTATCCGACTCTTATTACCCTGGACAACACTAATTGTCTCTGTATCCGGCTGTCCGGGGAGACATCTATAATGGCCACATCTTCCGTGACATTTTCTGTGCTTTGTTGTAATTGACCTTTTATGACAGGCCACTTCAATCTTATTTTGCAATATGTCACTGATCCCCATACACTACAGAATATCGCCTGCCACTTTTTATGGACTGAAGAAAGCTTTTGAACTAATGATATATGACAGTCAATAGTGTTCCCCTCCATATATTCTGCAGCTGGTTTTAGCATTTAAACATACTACAGACAGTACAAAAGCGACACTCACTATCCTAGCTCTTGGCTTATTTAGCCATGCCTTGCATATTCCTGTATTAGCAGCATAGAGCTAGAGCCTCCAATCGAGAAGAACTAGCCTCCCTTTGCAGACAACATCAAGCATCGTCGACATTTATCAAAAGGGTCCTATTATGCACAGGAGTGGGAAAATTTTCAAAAACGCCCCCCCGTTTTTCGACTCTGAAGATTATTTTTATCAACAAACTTTTAAAACTGTAGCCCCCATGTCGTGGACTTCGCCCTTTTTGGTGAAATGCTGCTGATTGCTTTGGGCATATACGCCTGCAAATAGTAAGGCAAATCTTACTGTGTCAAAAATCAAAATTCTAAGCCCTTTACTATTTAGCGACAATTTTTGCCTCTTGCTTCCGAGACGTAGCTTCCCACTTTGTACGTCTCTGTTATGTGTCAATGAAATTTTGTATTTGCGTATGCATGCATACATGCATAATTGTTTCCATTATATTTTTTAGATGCACCAAGTACCTGCAAGAATGTTTCGGACGAGGAATACATGCGTATGGATTACAACCCTGGAGAAGCAACGGTTTCAAGAAACTCAATGTGTACTGATCAACAGAGTAACTTTATGCTGATCACACCGGATAATTTGAAAGCAGGCAGTGAAGTGGGCGATATAGATGATACGTACATGAGTATGAAAGATGGTAATTCATATGATGACGAGGTCATACAGCATGGCTTTGAAAAAGAGGCCACCACCAAACGGAGATCGCAGCCGCACATAAAAACTTCGTCGCGATCTAGCTGGTCCAGCAATGAAGGGGGTGTTTTTTCAAGCGGCGCTAGTGATAGCCAGTTACCTATCAAAAGTAGGCCAGTGCCTTTGCCACCTAGAACCAGAAAGCCAGAACTGGACAACCCAAATACGAACAACAATACTATCTTCACTTCGGTCGTAGACGATAACCCGATTCCATTGCCTCCTAAAACGAGCCGTCAATTTTCAAATCAGTCAGCGGCCAGCGACGAGGAAAGAACTGGCCGATTATCACCGAGAACGCGTCGAATAGTCGATTATAATGTCATTACTTCAAATGATTTGGAGGAGCCTCCTCCGCGGTGTTATCGTCCGAAAGATACACCACAAATTGGAATCGACAAGAGGGCTCCTGTGACAAACAAATATGAAGAGGTTGGCCCATTTGATATGGATAAAAGAGACTTACCCCCATTGCCAACAAAGGAGAATTCTCCAAGTGCACCAAGGAGAGATGGCATCGATTTAACGACTTTATATGCGACTGTTGATAAAGAAACAAGGAATGCAAGCAAGCAGAGCCCAGTTCCTGTGTTATACCAACGAGAATTATCAAAGCAAAGTGTTAAAAGTGATGGGGAGATTTCCCCTGTTTCAGTACGTAGACCATTCTCACCTCAAGCTCCCGATACCACAAGAGAGCTACGATCTTTTTCGGAAATGTCTCTGAGCGAGTATGAGGAAATATCGCCCGCAGGGACAACTGGGAAGAAACCAAGAACTTTATGGAAGGAACTGGGCAAGCGAGTGACTATGAACTTCAAGCAAGATAGGAAAACAAAACGTTCTCCAAAATTAAGGTAGTATTCATTAGTTTTTATCATTTCAGACACCTTTCTTTGGGTCTTTCCCACCTTATGCTCTTATGTGGCTGAAGCCTTTCTAATGAAATGCCCATTTTATTGCTTGCGAGAATAAATTTATTTAGCGTTGTCTTCTTTAAAGCATTTCTCCATCAAGAAGATTCTGCCTGCCTTTTTATTGCATTGTTTTCCCCTATTTTGAACATTCTCTCCAGTTACATGCTTTCCTTTCATACTCTCTTCCCCTTTCTTTTCCAGTTTCCTCTCTTCCTCTTCCTGTTTCTCTCCTCTTTCCTTTTTCCTTTTTCCTTTCCCACTTTATCTCCCCTTTTCCGTCCTCTTGTTTCTCTTTTTCCCCATTCTCCTCCCCTTTTCCTCCGTTTTGTCGCCATTTTCTCTCTCATACCCTTTCTTTCTCGTTCGTCTCTCCTTTTCTCTCCCTTACCCCCTTTCTGTCTCTTCTCTCTCCCTCTTCTATCCTCTTTCCCCCCGTTAGCCAATGCTTCTCTATCTCCTTTTCCCAGTGGCGGCGCATAGGAAAGCTGGTGGTTGGGGCACTCTGAAATTATGATGGAATATCTAGCACCCCTCAAGCCCCTTAGATGTGAAGCCTGGACAGTTTTGGACCTTTAGTATTCAAGACTTATCATGTAGTTGGTGAAGGCCTAGTCACCTCACTTCAAGTTTATCTTGTGTTGACTAACGATTAAAATGATTTTTTAAGAGACCGTGTACTGCTTTCACTTCAGTGAAGATGAATATGCTATGGTGAACAGAAATGCCGACTGTAGCTCAGCAGAATATGTTGTCAATATGTTTTCAAAGGCTCGATAGGGAACATTTCATCCTGCCCCGCTAGGTCAACGTCATGTTCACTGACAATAGATTATAAACCAATCAGATATCAGCTCGAGCTCAATAGCCATTGTCTTAAGAGCTCTATCTTGATCAATTTTAGGAGATGAATTGAATTAAGTTGGGGTAAACTGGAAGCTGCTCCGAAAGAATGGGAAGGCCTGCTGTTCTGTAATAAAGGGCAGCGTCATGCACACACATCAAATGATTGGTTAGATCCTCTATTATTCGGGGTATACCCTGCTATAACATGAAACGCTATAGGCATTATTCATCCTGTACAAAGCACAATACAGATCAACTGCTAGAGATGGGAGAGCGAATTCTACTGTATCTTTTTGTAGTTTTGAAGGAATAAATCCATTTTCAAAAAGAAACTCTATGTCCCCAAAATCCTTGGTGGGACGAAGCCCCACTTGCCCCAATAGACAGGCTGCCACTCCCGTTACCCCCAACCTTTTCTTTACCCTTTTCCCTCCCCTCCTCTCCCTTTTCCACATCTTCTGTCTCTTTCCACTCTCTCCTGGTTGCACCATCCTAAAACTACAGCAAGAGTGACTGTGTTGTTGAAAATGTATGGACCACGTAGGTGAAAGTATCAGCAGTGGCGAAAGCCAACATAGGGTTTTAGGATTCTTCTGTTGATAGGAGCGTACCTTCCTTCTCTCCTCCTTTGGCAACTGCATTATTAATAACTTATCCAGCCCAAAATTTATTCAATAAAGGGAAGCTTAGTCCATAAAAATTTCTCATAACTTAAAGCTGAACCCTCTAAGTCCCCTCCACGACACCCCTACTCTCACCCCCTTTCTATTTATCTTCTGTTCTCCCCCTCCCTCTCGAAAAATATGAGGTAAAATTATGCGTTCAGCAAGGGGGGCCCTTGGGGTCTAGACCCCTGTCCTTTTCAGGAAAAGAAAAAGTGTCCTAATTTAGTGCCCTCTCTATATCATAAAGGGCGTTTCCCTAAGATGGAAAAGATATGATTCCGAAAATTTTCCAGGGGCGCTACCCATGGCACCCTATTTCCTCCTCTGCCGTGGTATAAGATAGCAATGAGAATCATTGGTCTTTGGAGCAACGATGTCAGTAAACTTCCCACAGTATTTCCTTCCACAATTCCATGCTTCTGTGGTATGACACAATTATATGCCAAGAGCAAAGATGCATTAAAGCATGATAATTTAATAATGAAAAGTACTATAAATATGGATTATGGCATGACAGTAAGTCACACTTTGCGGAATATGTGTTTGCAGAAGGAGTAGATTGTTACATAGCTCGTGACTTTAGCATTAGCAGGCAGCTAGACTTTTTAGTGTCTTATGAAGTAAGGCATGCGATTGGTGGAGTAAGAATAATTACTCAAACGTGTGTGCAGATTTTCTTCGTTGAAGCAAATTTAATGAGTATTTAGTTTCAACTTTTCGCCAGTATTTTAAATTTTACAATGATCCTTCGCAGGCCGAATGGACGTACGTCCCAGTTTTACGTTGATGTCCGGAAAGAAGAGAATCAAACAGAAGGCCAAGATGGAAGGAACGATCAAAATATCATCTCACCTAACGGTATAAATGAACAGTTTCGGAGACCTGCACAACTACCTGTTAGGCCAAATTTTTTGGATCTAACGAATACACAATCCGCGAGATATGAAACAGTAGCCTTGGGATGTGGCAATATTTGCTCGCCAGCTGATGAAAAAGCTGATGATGATGACAACATTGATCCATCAAATATGAGAAAATATCCAGAAGCAGGAAGGAACTTGTATGGAACGAGGCCGAATCAGGTCATAAGTGACACCTCAGCTTTTTCTAAACATATTCAACAGCAGCGAACTGGTAGAGCATTGAATTACGAGACAGTATATACTGAAATAGAATTGAAGGATAAAGATAGCTCGATTATGCCGCGGAAAGGCTTTTTGACTCTTACGAAGGACAAGAAATCAAAAGCAAAAGGTACTTCTGATGCTGAAGAGAAGGTTGCTCGGCGCCAGAGTAATGATTCAGATGAGGATACGGAAGTGTTCCAGCGAAAGCCATCGCAAAAGATTCTTTCATCTCCGACAAAGGATGGAAAAGGTTTTGAGAGTATATCTTTGAGAGATGAGGTGATTACAACACCTTTAGATGAAATCGAAGGAAGGCCGTACATGAATTTAGGGTTTCATAAAAGCAAGGGGAAGTCAGTTACAGAAAAACGCAGATCAGCTGATGACGCTGCAATTAAACAGTTAATGAATTTGCAAAGTGACAAGAAAATTGGAGACGAATTATCGGCAAGGCGGAAAAATAATGCAGATGCATTTGTTCGTAAGTACAGCGTTGAAGAAAATGATGAAAACGACGAGGTTTCTTATGTGAACGTTGGTAAAGATGGAAAATTAGTTGATAAGACGGGTTGTGACATTACACCAGTGAATGTAAGGCATAGACGAGCGAGCGAACAACGTAATGGAGAAGGATCAAACTACCAAAACATTGGAATTTCCACAAATGCTAAAAAAGTCCAAGGGTTTGACCATCCCACGGTTTCAACAGCAGACGCGCTCACAACACGAGATAACGCTCCCGCCAAACAGGAATCCAATAATGAGCATTTATATTCAAATATCGGCTTTGGTAGCGGCCATGAGAAACAGTCGAACGTCAAACGAGAAAGACCACAACCAGCCCCTCGAACAAAGAAGCCCGAACGAAGAAAAATCAGTCAGTCAACAACGAAAGAGGGACGGAAAATTTCTGAAGGCAGCCTTAGTGCCGATATAACTGAAAGGGGTTTCTCGCCACCGCATGGACATATGGCAAATGTCACTGGACACACTAACGTTCTAGCGGACTTTGGTATATCTGAGGCATCGTATGTAAATGTAGGCTCTGGAGGATACCATGATGGCTTTGACGCCGGGGGGCCAAGTGTACCGCATCATGTTCCGCCGAAAGGCCAGAATTATGTAAATGTTGTGCAAGAGGATTTTCAGCCGCGGCGTCAAAGGAAGAAATCGGCAGAATGGGACCTTGCTTATGCTGATGTAATGGTCATTAAGGGAAAGGAGCAAACTGTTGACCCTTCGTCAGGCAGGGAGGGTTCTTCGCCGGACGGTAGTGAAAATAACAGCCCAAGGGCGAATGTGAAGGATGTGTCACGGTCAAGATGTGCCTACACGGAAATTGATTTCAAAAAATCTCAAGGCATCAGCGAGGCCGTGAGAGAAAGGCGAGTAGAGAGTTTCGATGAAAGCTATGCAGATTAAAGTTCTGATTCTGCCAATGTGCCCTAAGAAGGAGATTTGGTGACATCAATATTGTTTGTTCCAACCCGAATTACGTCATAGGATGGCATGCAGATTCACAGGCACGTGACTAGTGACCAGGGGTTGTGATGCATGTTTGTTATGTTCTACTCACCCCTGTTTAGATTTATAAATCTATATCCAGAGCATTGCTTGAAGTTTTTCATAGTGAAAATTTTGTGTTATGGAATGCGCAGGAGCAAGCCCTGAGACCATATGCTACAAAGCCTCTTTAGGACGAAAGTGTAATGATATTTTAGCGAGATAGGACTCTTTATTACTGTTTTGTGCTTAATTGTAGGGGGGTCATATTGACCTTTTTGAAATTTTGCACCCCTTGAAGCATTTTGTAAAGACCCCCCCCCCATTTTAGCAAAATGTGGGCATCAACACTATCAGCAAAATTATCACTGCCATTTTCATCCCATTATTCATGAGTCAGCTCTCCATCAAGCACTTCACAGCGCTTGTAAGGTGGAACACCCTCTACTTCTCCATCCAATTTGCACTTTACACCATCTGGTGGGATCATCAACTCTCCTATTTCCTTTAGAGTTGTTGCATTTTCCCGGTCGGTCATTTATTACCACTCCTCCACTTCATGAAAATCTATAAATATATCCACCCCCTCTGCTAATTCTAGCCCCTTCAATTAAGCACAGAAGAGTATCCAGTGTAAAACTCAATGTAATTATTTGGCTTGAAAGACGTTTGTTGCGTTTATTTACACGTTTTTTTATAAGAAACCTCTTTGCCATAGCCTCGATTTTCGTAACTTTTCTTGAAATTAAGGCTGAGATTTTCTTATGATGTTCTTAACTTTTGCTGGAATAAATTGGCTAAACCGAGTTATCCGGTCTATGTTGGCCTTTTGAACTCGGATTATTATTCTATGTTTAACATTTCGAATGCAAGAATAACAGAGTTTTTTGAGAAAAATTTAGAACTGCACATAGGATATAACGATATTGTCTTTAAGAATTAAATTAAGGCTACAGATTGGATTGAACTGCCTGCTTTTGGCGAAAAGGGGTAGATACACGTTACTGCCTCTAGTAACTCCATTTCTGGTTGTTTTTGCTAATCAAATCATACCTAAATCAACCATTTTTACTGCTATTTACTTTCTTACACCTTTAGAGCATTAAATGATAAACTGTGGAATTCCACAGGTTTTTATTAGAATTGCACATTTTGTTTAGAACTGTACGTAAAATATTCCTGAAGAATAAGGTGTTACCGTTTTTGGTATGAAGTGAAACTTGAGCTTTAGCATTTAAGCCATGTGATTGCTTTACGATTTTCACAAGGTATTGGTCTTTTCAGCCTCACGTTCTCATCAATTTTTTCTTATAAGCAAAAACGTGTACACCATACGCCTTTCTACATAAGCTTCTAAAAGGATGTACTAGTATCAACAAATTCCATAATGGGCAGAACTTAGAAAGTTATTAGTCCAGTTCCTCATTAGAGAATAAGAATCCTAGGATTTTATGGAAATTCGACCGAAAGTACCTTGGTAATGATCAGCTCTCCCTTCCTCCTCCTCCTCCCCCCTCCCAGTGCTTGTAGTGGTCTCAGGACTGTCCTGTTACAATGCGCCCAGAAATCTTGCTGTGTTGAGTGGAACAACGTTGGGCAAGATCCGTTTTGTTTGTACATTTTCACACGCTGTTCTTATAATTTTGTATCTGAATTAGACACCAGTAGATGTTTTGAAAACATTATAAAGTATTTTTCAGTTGTAATATTAGTTACAACTTGTATTTGCAAGTAGATAGTAATAAATTCGTAAATGGCCCATTTAGCATGGCCTATAATTACAGCTGTGTTTAGCTAAGCCTATAGCACGGGGCTTACCCCCAAAAATTGTATGCTATTCGTATGACTAGCATTCCCATGTTTTGATGAATTTCCTTAGATAAGCCGTGCAGCTTGTGTGCTCTTTGCAAGGCGAACTCCGTAGCACAGGGACGTAGGAAGCATTCCTACTCATCTTTTTAGTGGGGGGCACATACAGTCGGGAGGGGGAGCACCCTAACGTGCAAAAATGGCATTATGTAAGCTGAGAAGGGGCACTTTACATAAAAATTTGTGAAAAAGTGAGAGGGACGTACCCCCTGTGTCCCCAGGCTCCTACGTCCATGCTGTAGCATCATTTAGGGGCCTGCATTTTATGTGCTAATTTTTGAAGGAGCTGTTCTGTCTTTATGTCAATGGATTGCACAGGGTTCTGTGATCAATCGTTCGTCTTTGAAGTAGTTTCTTCATGTAGTTCTAATCCTAGCTCTTGCTCATCTGTTTTGATCCGAGCTAGATCCTGAATCGTCTTTCTCAACAATGAGAAACTTGCAGTATTTAGCTGCTTTTGAAAGGCAGCTTCTGTTCCATTTCCTCTTCTTTTTGGCTCTTGGTTTCTTTGAATGAAGGAAGTTAACGCCCATACCGTTGCAAATGGAAAGCCAACTTTGTGCGTATGCTGGACATCCACACCGTAGTAGTCAGCCATGTATATCTCTGAGTTCCGGGCCAGCTTAGAATTGGGGAGGGTATCAACATTTTCTGGAGAGACTTTGAAGTGTTTGAATTCTTGTAAGGAAAAGTTCTGTAAAATTTCAACTCAATGGTGTGCAGAAGCCTATTCAACACTCCAGCTAACCAGCGGTTATCACATTTTCCTCTATAGCAAATGGCAAAGAATGCCGTAATTCTTCTCTGTTTTAATTTTTCTGTAGTACGTTGTCTAAACTGAATTGCATACAGAAAACTTCCCTACAAGCTTAATTCCACATAAAGCAACTGTGGTGTGATTCTTTCTACTTATTTCTTGACTTTCTTCAAGATTTTTGGATAAAAACAAAAAGCTATAGCCTGCCCTGGTAGCAAGAGTTATAAATGGCTGCCCAGGTAGTAGATATCAGGGGTGGACTGGCTTGTCAGGAGTAACACTCCCTTGGGGACCTTGATTTTGTTCCTTTTTTGTAGGATGAACAGTAGCTTTTTAGGGCTATGCAATAGATAAGAATAGTCAAACCCTAGATAGCATGGCCGTTGGGCCCCACCTTGAAAAATGTCCGACTCCCTTGGCCCCACCCAGTCCACCCCTTGTAGATATCATTTAAAGTCATTCCCATCTTTACGATTCCCCACTCTTAGCAATTGAAGGAGAATTATTTAGTAGTATCCCATTAGAGTGTAGTTCTTGTATGGTATTGTAACAATTATTTTGCTTTAAATGATGAAAAGGATTTATCCCCAAACGTTTTGTTTTCTTAATTTTTATCTTTAATGTGTGAAACTTTGGTGTTTCTTTCCTTTTTTATTCAAGAGGCCTTTAGATCACTGGTGTAGTCGCAAAGTTTTAGGAAATATAGTGCTAACTTTTAAACAGGATTGGTTGCTAGAAATTTTAACAAGGGGCTCTAGGTGCAATGCCATAAAATGGGTGTGGCTTGGTTGCAACCACGCCCATGTCTTTCAAGATGAAGACATGACAATATGATTTAGTTATAATATAATATAACCATCAATTAGAAAGGTCTCAATGTCCATGTACCAAATGAGGGATTTCATCGAGCAATAGAATACAGAACATGGGAAACAAGGTTAATGTACTTTGAAAACCAAGATCAATACAAAAAGTTTGGATAGGGTCGAGCCCCCAAAAGATGGACAATTATTCTAGCTAAGGGGCTTGTCTCCTGAACCCCCCTAGGAATAATCCCTGAGTTTAAACCAAATACAGCGTTTCACAGCTTTGTTTTCGTTACAAATTTATAAGCAATTCGTCAAAATTGCCTACAGTAGGTAGCATAATCTTGAAGGGCAAGCATTTTAGGAAGCACAACGGTGTTTAGCACGTTACTAATCGAGTATATCGCTGCTTTGACGTCTCTTCTAGTTGCAAAAGGATTTATACGGCGAATACGCAAGTTGCTATGAGTTGGTGAACTTACACACGCAGGAATTTCCTCAAACGAAGGAAGGTTTCTCCTTACTAGTGGTGTTTTAAAGGAACTTTATAATTTTATTCGTCATTCAAAGAGAGCTTTTATGTTTTTTGTTCTATGTTTTTGGAAAAAACGTCAGATTTTACTCAAAGTTTTTCCTTTGTCATCTTTAATGATTTCATTATTATTGGTACAACTATCAGCTGCATTTTCAGTGTTTTTTTTGAACAGTTAGTCTCTTTTTAAGCTCTCATATAGCAACACACATTCTAGATCTGATTCGGATAATATCCTCTTGGCTCAAAATCACTACGTGAGTTTGGTTCCAGCATAGTGACCAGGTACACGTTGTTTTCTTTATAGGAAAATCATTATTTTGCCTGAGCCTCAATTTTCTTAACTTTTCCCGAAATTGAGACAGATTTTCTTAAATTTTTCTTAACTTTTACTGAAACGAACTGGCTAAAATGGTTTACACTTGCATTACTAATATTGTATACTTCAATTTGAATTCCATCTTTAGCATTTTGAATGCAATAACGACGAAATACCGATTTTTGGCCTATAAAAACACTTAATTTTGGAAATTGAGCCTCGGGATTTTCTTACGATTTTTTTAAGATTTTGAAGATTTGAGCTTCATTTTCTTACAAACTTTTTTCTTATGAAAAAAACTTCTATGCACTTTTTGCAATAATCGTCTGTGTACGTTATTCGTTACTGGGGAGTAATTTTGCAGATATTTTGTAAACACTTACTAAAACACAGTCAATCTTTCTCCATAGACTACAAGTACAGCGACTTGTATCAATATTTAAACGCAAAACTATAAGTATCAGGGGGCCATCTATAGGGGATGGTATTAACAGTTCCCTTAGATCCACACCAGTCTAGAAGTAATTCCTGCTTTTTGGGCGGGGGATGTTTCATTCTGCAACTTTCCAATTAGACCCAATTATAGGCCCTTCACTGAAGTACTTCATTTATCCCCACTTTATTCGAACTACGATATTTCCTTGTTAATTTTGTTGCAAGTCTATAGTATTTCTTTGAATATGTCTCTTAGAAGATTTGTTCTTATTGACTGCAATAAGAACGCGTTGATTTTGTGGCCTGGAAGCTGTTCGATAGCGTGATGCAATGGCTCTGTTGATATTTTTCGCCTGCAAAGGGATCAATATCATTTTAAGCTTCGCCTGCTCTTTTATTGCAGCACAGCATCTATTCATCAGGGTGTCCACTCCGGCTGGAAAAGCTGGAAAATGAGCCTTTTTCAGAATGCGGCTGGAAAACTGGAAAGCCATAGGTTTTTCTCCTGCTTTGGCTGGAAAAGCTGGGATTTTATTTGTAGGCCTTGTAATTATTAACAGCATTATTAGATGAAAAATAACCTTATTGAGAAAGCGGATATTGACGAAGAAAAGATTGTTCAATATCATGTGGGACAGGCCTTTTGTTCATCAAGTCGGCCCTGGGTAGGAAGTTTTCCTTATGTTTTGTGAAGGTTGGTTGGTAGATCCTTGCCCTCTTGGGGTGGTTTACTGGAAGATATTGAATTTATATAGGAAATTCAAATTTGTTTGACATATTAAGGTCACTCAATACTTTGTGACAATAGTCGGATAGCATTTTCAATGGCATCATGGTATGGCTGGAAAAAATGTGCTTTTTTTCAGCCCAAAAAGATGGAAAAATGCCACTTTTTCTGAAACTGTGGTTGGAATTTCAAATCTATCTCAGTGGATACCCTGTTCATGTACCTTGAGCTATGGAACGCCACAACTGCCTTCAGTCGATTTACTACATACATTATATCCGGATGTCCAGTTAATATGTTTGGTAGACTTTGCATATATTTGGTCGCAATACTTCCTTATATTTGGCTAATATTCTTTGGGCAACGGCTCGTTTTTCATTACATTTGGTACTTTTGCAATAATACTCTGCGCTTTTTTAATACATTTGGTTCTTTTGCAGTGTATGAGGCAAACACGAAATTATATTTGGTGAGCTCTTCCTTACAAACATGTTCGGTGATTTTTGCATTATAATCAGTGCTAAAAGAATCTCATGCGCGGAGAGTTGTTCATTTTATGAGCTGCTGTTTTCATGAACATCACGAGCCTCTTTTTGAGGAGCGTAGGGGTGGGTTAATGCAAGAAAGGGCATCTTCAACACTCTTGACTATGTCATGGTGAAACATGCAATTATTTACCCTTTTTTAGAAATTGACCAATTGGGAAAAATTTGATCAACATTAAACGACTGTGGCCATTTCAAACTGGGCAAAGTCGGAGAATGTATTGTTAGAAATTGGCTAAAATAAGGAAGAGGCTAAAACGTGATAAATTTGCAAGACTGTAACTTTTACTTTGGCAAAAACGTGACTAAACATAAATTGCAAGGCTATATGGTCTTTTTGCTACAGACTGACTAAACTTCGAAAGGCGCAAAATCTTGGTCAAGTTGCAAGAATATAGTGTACTCCCTCAGCTACAAATTGAAAAAGTCAGAAGGGGAAAAATTTGATCAAATTGTTATACTATAACTCTGGCTTATTGCAAAGGTGGAAAGACCTTTGATGATTGAAGGTGGAAAGAAGGTGGAAAGAAGGTGGAAAGAAGGTGGAAAGAAGGCGGATAGAAGGTGGAAAGAAGGTGATTAAGCGTGGAAAGGGGGCAAATTCTCGTCACCTTGCAATAGCATAGCCTTTGCTTTTTGCAAGAAACTAACTGAACTTTAAGAGAAGAGCCACGACGAAAAACATCATTCTTCTTTATATAATCTACTATTCTACTTTATATATAAAGAATGATGTTTTTCGTTGTGGCTCTTCTCTTAAAGTTTATACTTCAGCTGCGGTTTCCAAGAAATGTTTCAAACTAACTGAACTTCGAAAGGGGCACAATCTTGGTCAAGTTGCAAGACTATAGTGTATTCCCTTGGCAACAAATTGGAAAAAGTCTGAAAGGGACAAATTTGATCAAATTGTAATACTATAACTCTTGCTTATTGCAAAGGGTTGATTAGACGTGGAAACGGAGGCGAATTTCTCATGATATGCAAGAATATAGACTTTGTTTTTTGCAATAAATTGACAATACTTGGATAGAGGCAAAATGTTGTTAAATTGCAAACGTCTTGCTTTTGCCTTTTCCAAATCTTTGACTAAATATGGAAGCGGGCAGAATCTTTGTCAACTGGCAAGACTATAGTTATAAGGCTATGATTTAAGAAACTCTCACTATTATGAACCGAATCTAAGTAGGACGACCCGCTTCTCTAATTGCTATTTTTATGACATACTAGGTGAATGTAACAAATTAGCTAAAGCAGTTCAAGGGTCTCTCTCCATTTCAGTATTTAATAGAATCTTGTTGCAAATCATTATACCTGTAAAAAGCCCAGTCTACAATATTTATGATATACAAGGTGTTAAAATATTAACAAGGCTTCGAGTCAAGTTCAGTCCATTAAATGAACATAGATTTAGGCACAATTTTGAATGTTTGAGTCCAGCGTGTATTTGTGGGGCAGCAAGGGAAGACACTGAACACTATGCGAATGTTCACAATGAAAATGTATAGTAATCTTTGGTTTAATGTATTTGTTTTTCTTATTTGTAAAAAGACTATAGCCCTTGCCTTTTGCATAAAATTGAGTAAACTTGAAAGGGGAAAATCTTTATCAAATTGCAAGACTATAGCCTTTGCCTTTTGGACTAAGGAAGTGACTAAGCACGGAAAGGTGCAAATAGTTGGCAAACTTTCAAGGCTATAGCCTTCGCTTTTTGCAATGAACTGAATGAACTTGGAAAGGGAAAAAACCTTGGTCAACTTGCAAGGCTATAGCCTTTCCTTTTTGCAGAAAACTGACGAAACCTGAAAAGGGGAAAAATCTTTATTAAATTGCAAGAGTATAGCCTCTTTTTTCTGCAAAAAGTTTACTAAACCTGAAAGGGGGAAAAATCTTTATCAACTTGCAGAACAATAACCTTTGTTTTTGCAAAAAGTTGAAAAATTGGAAAGAGGCAAAAACTTGGCTAATTTGCAAGAATATAGCCTTTGCTTTTTGGAAAAAATTGACTATACTCAGATGAAGGAAAAAGTTTTGTCAACTTGTAAGACTATAGGCTTCGCTTCTTACAGACAAATGAACAAACTTGGAAAGGGGAAAAATATTGGTCAACTTGCAAGACTATAGATTTTGCTCTTTCCAAAAGTTGACTAAACTTGAAGAGGACTATAGCCTTTTCTTCTAACGCGAAAAGTTGACTAATTTTGGAAAGAGGCAAAAACTCTTTCAACTTGCAAGTCTATAGCTTCGACCTTTTCACAAACTTTACTACGCTTGGAGAAAGGCAAACTCTGTCAACTTGTGAGATAATTAGCTTCTGCTTTTTGGAAAAATTTCATTAAACCTAAAAAGGAGCAAATTTTCATTAAAATTTCAATACAATAGCAAAACATTGCCCAATTCGGAAAGGGGGTAAAATCTTTTTCAAACTGCAAGACTATAGCCTTTGCTTCTGCAAAAACTGACTAAACGTGGAAAGTGGCAAAAGCTCCGTCAGCTTGCAAGTAAATAATTGACCAAACTTGGGAAAAGCAAATTGTTGGTCAAATTAAAAGACTGTAGCCTTTGCTTATGGAAAAATTGCTTAAACGTGGAAAGAGCAAAATCTTTATCAAATTGCAATGCTATAGCATTTGTTTTTTGCAAACATTGAATAAACCTGTAAGGGGGAAAAATCTTTATCAAATAGCAAGGATACAACCTTTGCTTTTTGTAAAAAAACTGACATAACTTGGTAAGGGGGAAAAACTTGGTCAGCTTGCAAGACTAT
>WIPJ01001781.1:88896-109083 GCA_018155075.1 Cassiopea andromeda
CTCCACGTGGTGGCAAGCGGGCACAAAGGGGTAACTGCCCTTAAATTTATAGTGATTCATTTCGCAGAGATTCAGAATTAAGGCAGATGTTAATGACTTGTGGAAAATTATCCAACCAGACCCTTTCAGTGAAAAGCAGGCTCGGTGGCTCACTCTACAGCTCTGCCTAGTAACTGTTGGGGTAACAGAGTGGATTGAAAGTAGCCGACTCGATCACCCGTTTTAAACAAATGCCAGGCGATCAACTGACCTACAAGAACAGTCCTAGACCCAGCAGGGAGGCCACTCATATCTTGCAATGAAATTCCAGGAGTTTTCCTGGACATTTTAAGATGTTTTCCAGGAGTTTTCTGGAGAAACAGATCGCTTATTGCTAATCATGTATTTCAATTGAGTGCAAAATCAAGAACAAAGAGCAGTAGCTGTAAATGTGCAGTTGCTAAGTAGTAGGGTGGATAAGGAAGTGTATGGAAGCAGAATGGGGTTCTCGGGGGCTTTCTCCAAGAAAAACACACAATACAAAATGCCGGAAAGCGGCCCGTGATGACAAACAAGCTTTCGTTCGCATTTTAAAACCCCATAAAAATAGAAATAACGCTATTTTCAATGATATATTGTATGATTTGTTGGTGGATTGTTTTACATTATAATTAGTAAAATTAACAAACATAACATATTATATATGACACTAATTAATATCAATTTTCGGATATTTTAGAATTTTCCCAAACAAAAATCCAAAACTTTTCCAAAGCCATTCTGAAAAACTTCTCTTTACCAAAACTTTCCAGGTCCTTGAAAATGACATTATCAGTTTCCTTAACTTCCCAAAACTTTTCATAACCCGTACGAAACCTATCAACATGGAATCAACACAGTAGAGGGCTAGTAGAAATAGTCTAGCTGCCAAAAAGTGAGTATGAATGTGCAAGCATATGTGAGACAACTAGGGGTCTGGGGGCTTGTCACCATAAAAAGCTATTTAGAAGTATACGCTCTAAAGTACCGGAAACACCCCTCGCAGAATAAGGCAAAAAGTGCGTTCTGTTCCAATGCGGAGGGTTGTTGAGCTATCAAATGTCAACTATATATCAATAACTGACTTCCTGAAGTTTTCCAGGAGTTTATATATTTTCCAGGTTCCATGAGATAAATTGCATTCCAGAAGTTACCAGGAGTAGTGGCCACCCTGCCCCGTCTGGGGCGCAATGGAAGACAAGACAGTACAAGATTATAATGATGCTAGCGACTGCTTTAAATAGTTCCTCCAATTGTCGCCAAGAGTCCTGGGACACTTTAGGTGTTTTTAGTCTGCACTTAACACCTGCCCCCCCTCATCCCCCCAAACAATATTGGTATATCATAAAAATGGAAGCGAAAATGAACACAATAGCGTGGAAAATGACGCCAAGTGTCTCCGGAACAGAGCACCACTGTTATAGGGGAAAGGGGGTGCATGCACGGCACGATGGTACAAAGTCTAAGAGTACTCTATTTTTTCGCACCTTTTTTGCGAGCGTTCCAGGGACTTTTGGCGAGTATTGCAGCTTCAAGGAGGTTATAGCTTCAAGATTGTCTACAGTCAAGAATCTCTACTATCAAGAGGATACTTACAGGATTGTCGATTACAGTCATAAATAGGTCTCCACCGTTGATACTTTTGTCAAGTCTGTGACGGCCCTTTGGATAGCTTCTAAAGAATATATTCTGAGTGAACAAGCCACACGTTTGTCTTGGTAAAACCTAAAATGAAAATTGAATTATTGATTCTATCTCAGCCACACAAATCCAATTTCATTTCAAGCAAAGTAGCCTAATCTGGTTGTCGATTCTGTAAAAAGAGTTCTGGTTTTCGACGACAAAAAGCGATTGAAAACAAACCAATTTTCCCACACACCACAATAAGGACATCAAAACTGCTATAAATTTATACCTTAATTCCATTATACACGAACCCTCTTCTTTTCCACTGTGGGTAAAGATGGGGGTACTCTTCAGTTGATGTGACCTTGATGCTCCATACCATGTCCCAGGCTTTGTAAAGTTCCTCGTGTACGGGATATACCCCGGAATGGTGTGGCGATACCGCATAGCTCGTGTTCACAAGGATACCGTGCTTCTAATGGAAATACAGGATAATATGGCTTTTAAGCAGTGCTCATCAGCAGGTTCTTAAATCAGGGCTGTAACTGCAGAGGGGTACTGAAGGGCAATGCCTCCCCAAAATGGCAAAATCATTCATGCTCTTACAACCCAAAAAGAACTATTGGATTGGGGATTTAAACAAAAAAATATGGCTTTTACCTCCCCCCCCCCAAAGTGATGGTAGAGGCAGGTTTTGCCCCTCCAAGACACTCCATCCAGTTAAATGGTTGTCTTACAACATTCATAATATGTATTTACAACAAAGGATAAATCAGAAGTATTGTTAACTGTGTCTTAAACTGGTAAACATATCCCCTAATTGATCCCCATTGCGCTTCAAAATTTCTACGAACACTCTCGATTCATAATAAACGTCCCCCAACCCTGCTTATTCACTTTTTCGATTTTTTCCGACCTCCCGGACTTTAATAGAATCACCCGTTCATTACTTTTAAAGAGAATGACATTTTTCACGATCTTATTTCCATTCTTTGGTAGTACTTTTCAGCTCACGCGTCTGCGAATGCAGTGAAAGCTACAGCGGGGGGCTAGTCCACAGGTAAATCCGCGTGTTTAACTTTCCCACTGCACTCTCATACATCGAACGCCAAACGAGAAGGCAGTGAGTACCATTTTTAAAGTCTTTGGTATGACTCGGCCAGGGCTCGAACCTACGACCTTCCGGTTGTGAGGCAGACACTATAACCACTCGGCCATCACTCCGGTTATGAAGCACTATATACAAGTAAAAATTCAGTTTTGTAAACGTTGTCTCGGTGTTTTGCTGGTTTCAGTGCTTTTCCAGGGCTGGGTGCTAAAGTCTTGATCAGCAGGATATTTCTGCTACAGGTTTGCCGTTCCCAGGAAGTAAAATTTGTTACAAGAGGCCCGGGCTTGTATTCAGATATTCCAGAATCAAGAACAGGTTCGGAATACTCGGGGTCTGGACGTTTTATTTCTCATTTAATCTTATTAATCCACAAAATCCATTCAGCCATACTTACTAACTAAAAAACGCCTTACAACAATATTTGAAGAAAATCAAGCTACCATACAAGAAGAAATACGAACAATTTTATAAGAACATGAGCCTGAAATTTGTGGAAAAATTAATAACAAATTATGAACGAAGCTGAACCTGAAGCCTTGTCGCAAAATGTATTTTTGGAAAACGATGCAGAAGCTTTTCACTAACAAATGGAAATGAGAAGTCCTTTCCTTGCTAGCCTGAGGAGAAACGACAGCCTTGTCACTGTCTTTCTTTGATTCTCGCAAATTAGTTGCTCCTAGCGAAACTAGATCCTGTTCTAACATTGTCTATTTATAATTTGCTATAAACTATTTTCAATAAAAAAACATTGATGTGCAAAAGAGACCATCTCGGATGTAACATTTGGCTAATGGTCTCTCAATCAATCAAAATGTGACGTTTTGGAAAGAGAGTTAATTTGGAGCGAGGCTGTAGCCGGAAGTTTATTGCTTAGTTTTACATTGTTTTAGAGAGACTAGAGAGAAGAGAACAGTGTGTGAAGAAGGAGTGTCGATTGCGAAGTGGAGTTTTTTCTTTTTTGAGATTTTTGTGATTGTAGAAGTTGTTGATATTGGATGAAGTGGAGAAGAGAAAACTAGAAATCAAGTCTCTGTTATTGTGAAAATCTTGGTTCTTGTGGGCTTCGTTACAAAAACATCCTGTGTTGCCTTGTATATTGTCTTTCTATGTATTTCTAAATTACCTACACTCCGCCACATTAAGAACAATTCAGCCTCAAAATGTCGGCAAAATTAAGAACAGCCAGCCCGAACCTCAATTTTACTGGTTCTTATATAGAAAGAGTGTGATATTGTAAAATAAACGACTAAAATGTGAAGTATATTAGTGCTGGTCTTCCATGGATTTGTGCATAAGTGACTTGGGGAAGGTTGGTAGTGCCTTCTAGCTCAAAAGATGAGATTTCAACTTGTTTTTAAATTACATTCTACCCATTAAGGCCATGGAATATTATTCCAATTAAGACAAGGATCAATTTTGAAAATAGTGAAATGCTAAACGATTTACCTCTGCAAAGAGCTTATTCTTCATCATCCGTTCGACGAGTTCTTGCAAGGATTTAGCTTTATGCGGCTTAATATGCCTGTACATATGCGGAAACCACCAAAACTTACGCCTATATTTGATGAGAAGCTCATCACCCTCGTTTTCCTCGGCTGAGCCTCGTTTGAAATAATAGCCACTAAAGCCAAGATTAAACCTAAAGTTCTCGATCTTCTGAGAGATGCGTTCTTGAGCCATGACCAGTTCCTAAAAGAAAAATGAAGGATGTCAAAATGGCTAATAATTTTGATTGAGTTTGGACAGAGATACACGTTTTTATTTGTAAGAAAAAAATTTATAAGAAAATGAGGCTCAAATGGTCAAATTCTTAAGAAAATCATAAGAAAATCACGAGGCTCAATTTCCAAAATTAAGTGTTTTTATGGGCCAAAAATCGATATTTCGTCGTTATTGAATTCACAATGTTAAAGATTGAATTTAAATTCAATAATAATAATAATAATAATAATAATCAATTTCTTTATAGTTGGCTGGTACATAGCTAAGTATAGTAAAAAACACTAAAATTGCTAATTAAGGCCAACTACCTAAAAATACACAGTTTATAAAAATAGTATGCTAAAATAGTTTGATACAATAAATGACATAAAATGTAGATAATAAAAAGCCCAATCATAAAAATTCATAAAAATCCGACGTTTGGAATAAAAGGTCGACATAGTCTGCAAGAGCATTCTTCACCTTGCCACCTTTTCATCTTTGATTTAAACAATGAGAGAGATTCAGTATTCCCTATATCTTGAAGGAGGGAAAACCAAAGTTGAGACCCTCTGTATCTGATGGAATCAGATCCAAAATTTACGGTCTTTATCCTTGGTATTACAACTTCATTGTTATTTCTTAGGTTATACATATTTTCTCGCTCTTTGAAGATCTCATTCATAAAAAGAGGGTTCATGCTGTTCTGCGTTTTAAATATTTCTGTCATTAGGGTTTGTAAGTTCTTCGTATGGATAGTAACCGCTTTATCTCTTTCTAATAAAATGTCAAAACTAGAAACATAATCCTTGTACGCAATTCTTAAAGCCCTTTCGTGTATCTTATTAATCTTGTTATTCAAATGCCTACTGTGGAACATCCAAGCCAACTGGCAGTATTGAAACTGGCTCATTACAAAGGCTCTCATTAAGATTCGCAGTTTGTTGGAGTTTATATATGGAGACAGACGAGAGAGTGCAAAAAGCTTATTCCCAGCTTTTTTACATAACTTGTTGATATGCGTCTCAAAAGTTAGTTTTTTATCAATCATTACCCCTAATAACTTTTCCTCCTCGGTATTTCCAATAACGCTGCTACCTACGTTAACAGTAACATCTTGATTTGAACTTTTCCCTAGTATACAATATTAATAATGAAAGTGTACACCATTCTAGCCAGTTTATTTCAGCAAAAGTTACGAAAAATTTAAGAAAATCTCAGGCTCACTTTCGGGGAGAGTTAAGAGAGGCTCATGCAAAATGACGGTTTTCCTATTTAAAAAACGTGTAGCACAAGCCTTTCTATAAAAAACACGCTTTCTGGCCTCGGTCCGGATGTTTCTTAATATAACGGCAAAGCGAGCCTCGATGTTTCTTAAATGTTTCTTGAATTCTCAAAAAGTCCAATGACAATAAAAACCAAGATTAGGTAACTGTGATGCAAGAAAAAGGATGTTCAGGTTTTTTTGAGGCATGTAATTATTAAAACATGTTTAGTCATTATCATTAAACATGTTTATTAAACCAGCTTAGCCTAAGCTGGTTTTAAAGGGGCCTTCCGTTTTACATACATACATAACGGTTAGTAAAAAAAGTTAAGGTAGTCCAGTATACTTTCGTACGTAGGGGAGTGCCTGTTAGAGAGGACACTCATCCTGGGCCATCGGCATGTCAGGTAGAGTGGCCAGTTCCTTTCCTCGCCGCCTCTCTCTCCCAAGTGTTCCCACTGGGTACCCATATGCTGCTGGGTGAACAGTGAGCGAGCGTTCAGTCAGGGTATCGAGTGGGGCTCGAACTATAGACCTTCCGCACGGGAGTAGTGCGCTCTAACCACTATGCTACCTCGCTCATTAAAGGCTAGTAAGAAATCTTAAAAAACCCCATTTACATTTAAAGAAAACTTCAGAATAAGTCAAATACACAAATATATAAGACAAATACATAAATAATAAAAGAAGAAAATTACTAGCTCATAAGGCAAACTGTACAAAATCTATTAGACTTCTTAAAATTGGTAATGGTCGGTGTCGATGTAATGGATATTGCTTCTATTTTCTTGCTGGTACTGGTAGCTCCATGGGTTTAACTTTCCCACTCCATTCTCATATGTCGAGCGCCAGATGAGAAGGCAGTGAGTACCATTTTAAAAGACTTGGTTATGACTCGGCCGGGGCTCGATCCACGACCTAACGGTTGTGAGGTAGACGCTCTACCACTGGGCCATAACAAACATTTCCTTGTATAAACAGTTCTTTCAAGTTATTAGTTGAAAATCAGCCAGCTTATGTTTCTCAAATGTTTCCTAATTTGTGCCTAATTTCAGCCTCACGTTTGTTATAGACATGTTTGTCATAAAAAATGTTTGTTGGTAAACAGAAAAAGTATGACTTTTGGTAATTCGATATGTTAATGTACTTTTCCTTGCAGGATGAAAACAAGAGAACTTACAGAAAATATTGTACGTGGTATATATCAGAGTGGAAAAAATGATGAGAAACAACGATAAAAACGAGGAATTTATGGCAAACTGCTTTATTCTAACCCAAGTTTTTGTCAGTTCAGTTCATGGAATCTAAAAGTGTACGATATAGACAAGATTACAAGTTCAACACAATAAAATATACTAAATGTTTTCTATTTTATAAGAAAGTTTTTTTAGGCCCAGTACTGAAACTTTCTTAACTTTTTATGATTCCACTATCAAAACTTTCTTTAAACTTTCTTAGCAAGAATGTTTTATCTCCGACGTTCTGCATACGCATATATGTTCGTGGGAAGCAAAAGCGCTTCAGATACGCCTCAAATGATCGTAAATCTTAGTAAATAACCGAATGTAAACTGTTAGACGGCAGCCAACATAACATATACAACATTTTGTACACAAATAAATTTAATCTAAAATAAGTGTGCACTAATAAAACTTCTTGGTTTTCAAAAATCCAGTATTTAACAATACAACACAACACAATACAATACAACACAATACAACACAAGACAATACAACACAATACAATACAACACAATACAATACAACACAATAAAAAATATTCTGAAGGGCATTTATGGCTCCGAACTCTACATTTCCTGAACCAACCTATCTAAAACTGCGGCACACTACAAGCTTTTCCTCTATATGGAGTCATTTTATATGGAAATTATATAAAGAACGTCGATCTATTTAAATAACTTGTACTACTAAAGGAAAAACCCCCACGGAAGCTTTCAAATTGAAAAATACTTATAACTGCGAGCACTCAAGAATTAGGCAGCTGGCTCCATTCATTTGCAGCCACAACTCCCAAAGATACATTTAGAAAACGTCTTCCCTACCTCCCAGCGTTCTATCCAAAAGCCAGAATTTTGATGTTTTCTTGTGTCTGTCCATTTTTATGGCACTCAATGTGCAATGAAAAATGAAGAAGCTATTAAGGGTCTTTCATCACTACCATTTGACTATTGAAGTCAAAGAATAAGGAACTTTTGGCACTAAGACTCAAGCTAGATTCCTTATGAAAAGCGTGTATTGGAGATGAATTGAAACAGTGACGAAGCTGACTCTGCGCAGCAGGCGGGCGATTTTTAAAAGGCAAACTTCCCCAAGGGGAAGACAGCCTAATAAAAAGGATAAATAACTAGCTCGAAGAAAGTTGGGGGGGCGGAACTGACAAGTGAAAAGGGTCTATATGAGCGCCACCTCCCTTCGCCTCCTTCAGCTTTATGACTGGCTGGAGAGGGAAAGGTGGAACGGGGAGGGAAAGACAGCAAGAGGGGGGAGAAGGAGTAATAGCATCAACTTGGCATCCGGTCAGGAGCACAATGAGTAAAATCCCCAAAGAAAGACTGCATCACATAGAAAGTTCTTGCATTTTATAGGATATGGATCAACAATTTGTCATGGCGTTAAAGAAAGTCTTATCTGTTCAAGTGTATGCTCACACCATTGATCAGTGGCTCACACTGGCTAAGGGCAGTAATCGTAATCATTTGGAATCTACCACCTTTTCAATTTAAACAGCGGTTTTTCTGTACGCAGGATACTTCTGCAGAATTATTAGTTTATCACTGCACACATACATCGGCTTATTTTTCTGAACAAATAATACCCAGTTAAGCACGAGATCTTCGGCCTCGGCTCATTATTGTCCGCCAATTGAATTATGGTACGCTCCAAAACAGATTTCAATTGAAACGGAAACAAGATAAGCGCAAGTCCGAAGCTCATACTGAGAGTCGCATAAAACAATTTGCTAAGAGATTATGCTTTGTTCCTCTGTTTATCGATCGATTCTCGACACTACTGTAAACCTTATCTTTCAGGTTCTTCTGATAATCATAGAAGAGAGTTGCGCAGGCTTCTAGTGTAATCTATCATGAAAAATTACAATCCTATGTTGCAGCGTTTCAACTCTTTTTTCGTCAACTTTGTTTAGGATACATAGGTGAATTTAGGTTCCACAGAAATTCAGAGAAACTCAGATTCCAGAAAAATTTAGATTCCAGGGAAATTTAGATTCCAGAGAAATTCAGTAAGCGGTCATGTATATTTGGGAAAATAACGGATAAAAGGTCACTAAGACTTTTTTCTTGATTTTACTTACGTTTCCCCAATTCCACGGGGCTTTGAGGGTGCCTCTGAGAGGAGTTTAGTTCTGGCACGAGCATTTAGGACCGGATGCCCTTCCTGACATAACCAATGGTCTGCGGTGGGCCTCAAACCCAGGACCGCGTTGGTCGACAAGATATAAATAGGGCAAATTTAAACTCTACTATTTAGCTCCGCTGTCAAAAACACTTTCTCGTCAAAAAATAACGTAAATCCTCAAATACGCCCCCTGGGGCTTATTTGCAAAAATAAATTTTGGGTGGGGGCTTATTCGTGGAGAGGGCTTATTCGATGGGGCGGCTTATGTCAGTCTGGCATTTCCTCAAGGTTAACATAAAAAACGACACAGTTCTCTCACTTAACTAAGCTAAAAAATTACAAAAAGGCTATTTCGCAAGCAAAAGTTATTAGCGAATAACAATTTCTTCATTATCATCACAAAAGTCGCGTTTTTTCTGCTTTTTTGTCTCCAGCCAAAGAAAGTACACGCTTTTTTTAAAAGAAAAAAGCTTATAAGAAAATGAGGCTCAAAAGGTCAAATTCTTAAGAAAATCTAAAGAAAATCACGAGGCTCAATTTCCGAAATTAAGTGCTTTTATTGACCAAAAATCAATATTTCGTCATTATTGCATTCAAAATGTTAAAGATGGAATTCAAATTCAAGTATACAATATTAATAACGAAAGTGTAAGCCATTTTAGCCAGTTTATTTCAGTAAAAGTTAGGAAAAATTTAAGAAAATCTCAGGATCAATTTCGGGAAATGTTAAGAAAATTGAGGCTCAAGCAAAATGATGGTCTTCTTATAAAAAATACGTGTACTACTGTGTGTACTATGCTTCCCTAAAATAAGGCCCCATGGGGCTTATTCGAGGGGGGCTATTCAGAGGTGGGGCTTGTTCGAGAGTTGACGGTAATACACTCACGGTAGAAATTGAGAGAATTGATGACTTGAACATTTCTATGTCGATAAACTATCACAATATAAGTAAGCAACACAACTGATGAAAAGAAACTGAACTTGTGAAAAATTTAGGAGAACAGCAAAATATTCTTGAACTTTTAGGGCTTTAGGACGTTCTAGGATAGTTCTCTTTTTTTATGATATTTTAGCATTGTTAAGAGGCGTGGGAATCCTACGTTGCAGAAGGATCAGGGGATTTAAGAGATATTAATGATTGTGTAAGGTTATGAAAGGTGTTGGGCTCCACTCTTAAGTTGCCTAAATAATTAAGTCACGCCCATTTTTCAATTAATTATTACACTATCCACTATCTTAAAAACTCTTTCTGCCATAGAAACCTCAGGCCTTGACTACTAAACAACAATCCTATTGCTACAATAAACAGTTAATGTTTTGAAGTTTACCGAATGATACGAGAATATACGTTCTTTAATAGGAAACCTAGCTAAAAGCCTACTAATAAAAGCTTCTTAATTTTTAACCACAATCTAGTTTCAAAAGTTTCTTAAAAGTTTCTTAATTTAGTGAACTAAATTGCGGTGAAAGAGTACGCAGAACGTGAATGTTGCAAACTGTTTGTCCTATACCAAATAAAATGCGTCAGTACGAGTTAAATTCTACAGCAATTTCATATTCATATTGTTTTGATACAGCTTTACGTTGAAGTTGTAAACGATTTCAATGTGCTATTTATCTTAAGTTTCTAAGCTCCTTCCCAGTAGTTTTAAGGCTGCCTAGTACAATGTTGCTTATCAACTGGTTTCTCATAAAAACACGTATCGGTCTGGTAAATTAAAAACTACAGGAATTGGCAATTAAAGGCTTAAATGCCACTACTTTGCTGAAACAGCCAGAGAAATGAGATCAGCTGTATATCCTCCACTTTCGGAATCTAAATCAAAATACCGTGCAGCAGTAAAACTATAATTACTTTCGTCATATCATTATTATTTACGGTCATCATAAGCTGAGTTTCCTGACTTGGGGTTTTTGAAAAATCCTAGCAATGTTTAGCAATCTGAAAAAGTAATTCACTTAAGTGCCAATATTGACCGCAGCAAACATTCAACTGACTACTCCGCTGAATTACTAAGGCGATATTTATAAGGCACCTTTATACTCAGGGCCCCATTTACACTATACCGGCTTCTATCGTCGCGTTGCGTTATGGAATGATCTCTGTCGGATAGGGTGATCGTGTAAATGGTACCCCCAATCCATTAGAAAAATCGCGGCGCGACAATAGCTATCCGGTATAGCGTTAACGGGGCCTCAGCGCGACAAGTGGTCTGTAGTTTTAACAACTATATCAATAGTTACCTGTGTCTGGGTGAAGGAGCCAGAGGGGTTGGGGTGATAACCCCCTTTTGAAACGCAAGGTTTTGCTTTTGGCAAAAATATAGATATTGAGCTGACCCCAATACAAAACATAGTCTACAACCTGGGGTGTCGAGAGAGTTCAGAAGCCCTGGAACAAAATAGAAAGACGAGGACCCCTGCAAGTGAAGAGGGCAGAAAAGTCTCAGCGTCTAGAAATGCACTTTGCAAAATTACTGCTGGCTTACCTTATGAACCCCCAGACCTTGAAGCACTGGATGATATGAGGCCCCTTGAACCTTGAGGCCCTAAGGCAATTTGCCCCCTGTCCCCTCTTGGCGGCCTTGTCTACAATATTTGATAATCTTACGGACCCCTAACAGCGCATCCCAGGGTTGGCCAAGTGCATTGATGGAAGATGATTCAACATTGGATTTTTTAGGCTTAAGGAAGTTGATAAATGTATCAAAATTTGATTTATCTGTGTACAGCACGTGAAAATGGATGTTTCATTAAAAATGGATATACAAAGAGCTACAATGCCCAAGTAAACAAAAATGCTTTGACAGAAAAATAATGAAAGGCTGTTATCCACTACTGACATATTATCACTTAGGTGCACAGGCCAAAATATTATTTTAAATTAGCATCACAAAAAATATTGGAATGGATATATAATAACTAGCATATTAAAACTGTTTTCCAAAACAATATATTGTTAACAATATTGATTGATGGGCTTTTAGTTCTTTTCAATCCATGATCATTAGCAAAGTCTATTTTACAAAAGTAACTTCTAATGACTTCCTGTTGTGTTTACTATAATCCAGCACATTTCCTAACCAAAAAATGACAATCAGCTCTCTCTGTGTGTTCAAACAAGTGACAGAGATTGCCTTCATATGATGAAGACTTTTCATACACTGACAGTGTAAAGCAGACAAGCAATAACTCAAACAGGGAGAGCTCAACTGAGCAGACTACAGCATGGGGAGACACAGAGAAATTACAGTGAGCTACTGAAATGTATAATTTATGACATCAGAGCTTGTGAGTCTATCCCAGTCTTGCTCTGTCTAGACTTTTGAGAAAAAATAATGGTCATAATAAGCTAATAGAACTTAGTGTGCTTTTTAACAAAAAAAACAGTTTTCAGGTTCTAATTTTGCCAATAGGCATGCTCTTTATGCTTTATATGGAAAATTCTCTCAGAAACAATCCAAGCCACCAATGGCAGAATAAGGTAAATGTGATGTTAGAGCATACACCAAGAGCAGGTATGTTACAGAGGGAGGGATCAGGGGGACTTGGCTCCCTTCTTACAATCATGAGAATTTTGAGGGGGCTCAGCCCCCTTTATTGAACATATATTAGACTAGATAAGCTCTTTACTATGCACTTTCTATGCTCCTACCAATAGAAAATGAATGCTAAAATTATATATTGGCTTTCTCCTGTTTCAACTTTCACATGCACAGCAGCGACAAGTAAATACTTGCCATGTATTTAAAAAATTGTGTAATCAAGGGCATACTCCATGTCACAGCCCCTTTTGCTACATCAGAGCTCCCCTTTCTAAAATTTTAGGATGGTACCGTTGACCAAGAGCATACCCATGGTAGAAAAGGTTTGAAATAGTGGCTAGCTGTCATTCTCAAATAGTCACCATCTTCCTCTGGCTTTTATCACTACCAAGCCAGGAATCTACTAATTATAATTCATAAAAGACAAAACCAAAACTGTTGTGGAGAAGGATAGTTGGAGGGTATTCATAAGAAGGAGTAAAGCTAAAGGAAACTTTTGGAGGTACACAACTCTAATTTGCCAACAAAAAAGATTTGTTTTCAACAAAGAAGACCAATTTAAAGAAGTACAACAGCCATGAAGCTGCCATCCATGTTCAGGCAAGCCATATATTGGGGATTGGCATTCCCTGGAACCCCCTGGCTATACCTTTGTTCATAGCCCACTGTTTTCAAATTTCAAGCATAGCAGCATTTTACAATAGAGGGCAACTGTCATTTACAATGTAACAAAAGTGGATATACAATGACCCTAGTCTTCAAATTAGGACTCGCTGCAAGTTGATATCACTATTCTGAAGTAAAACAGTAGCACCTGATAAGATGACAGATTTGACAAAGGAGCTAGGGAGCACACATCCTTTCACCTTTTACAACTTCAAGTAAAGGGTCTTTCGTAGCCTACAGATTTTAATTTTTTCATCAGGATACCCAACAAAACATGCCCCTACACTATGGATGTAGTCATGGGGGCTTATAGCAGCACAGACCCTAGCTAAATCCAAGAATCTGTTTCGCTCAAGATTTCCAAAATCATTTCAGCATTTGCTCACAACACAAAATAATGTTCAAGTCTGGCACACTACATTCCATTCATAGCAGAGCTATGTATAAAGCTAAAACCAGATACCTTATGCAAACAATTCAAATCTATAATGAACTTTATTACCTCAACGTCGGCCTTCTTCATTCGTGTTCCTTTGTGTGCAACAAAAATGTCATCAATATCCACCATCATCCACTGGGTCAGTGGCCTGCCCAAGGCTCCATTGGACAGCAATGACAGAGAATCTAAAAATATCAACCTATACATCCATAAGCTGTCAATCCTACCTCCAAAAAACACTCTCCTAACACCATCAAGTTCGCCCTTGTCGTACATAATTGTGACAAATTTCGATCTATTTACTCTGTACACATTCCCCTGGTGACTGCTTCCATCTGAAGCATCCTCTAATACAAAATCCTTGTCGACGGGGGTATCGTCTCTGTAAGAGTAAGAAATTGGCTCAAAACCAGAGAAATTTGACCACAGAGCGGTGTGCTTCAACCTATGCTGAATTTTCAAGACTTTATCGGCCTTCGTGATTTGCAGTACAGCGCTTCTGGGGTTTAATTCCACGTCGTATAGACCTTTCATACTATACTTTACCCAAAGCGGTAGGGTCTTCAATTTAACATAATCCATCTCTCTTTTGTAATCAATAGCGCAAAGCAGCACAATCCCAATGTCTCGGCTTTTACAAAATTCGTGTAAGGTGGATTTCGTCCACGAATCAAGCCTGTCGTAGATTTTGACATTGTCAAATATAAATCCGGAATACCTCTGTAACCCCGTTCTGTACAGTAATCTCGGCAGCGACAAGTAGCTATCGTCAAATTTGTTCCAAGTCAAAATGTCGTAAGAAATCCTCTGCGACTCCAAGGCACTTGTTAGCTTCTTTAAAAACTTTGACTTCTCGTATTCTGTAAATATTAACACAGCTCTCCGATTTTTGTCAACAATAGGCGATTCAGTAGCTGTTACTGCGTCTAGCGTCGGTTGTGGTGATGTCGACGACGGGCTAGCGAGTTGTCGAATCTCATTGAGCAACTCCCATGGTTTCGTGGTACCTCTACCTTTAGGCCGTTTGATTAGAACGATGTACATCGATATTATTGAAGCCACAAATATGAAGAAGGCAAGCGTCTTCTTGGCAGAAGGACCTCTCATATTACTCTTGCTAATGCAAGTTCATTCATACAGAAAAACTGGTAGAGTAGAGGTCTTTACTAAAATGCCATGCAACTCCCTCACCCACTATCCTTATGAGCCATGTCCTCTAACAGCGCAAATCCAGAGTAAACTGACAAAGGTATCACGAAAAGTCTCGTACTGAATAAGAGGCTGCAAGTTCATTTGTTTATAAACAATGAACAAGAAACAGCTAAACAGCTTGATCCCGATAAAATCTATTCATTGATAGGCCTGTTTCAAAAACCACGTTGATATTGCATCGTAATTATTCTATGAAAACATTGTTCGAATGAGAATCGGTTTCACAAGCACTATTTTATTACTTGAGCGCATTGTGCTTTTATGTGCAAGCCTTCTTTCTACAAGCAACGAAGTTCAAGATCTAAGGTTCTTAATATAACGAACTAATATATAGTGAAAATATAAACAAAATGTGAATATACCGAACTACTAGTATTATTACATACAAAATGCGTTAGTATGAGGTAAATTCTAAATAATGTCATGTTCACATTTTTTATAAGAAACAACGTATAAGGAACCGTAGGCTCAATTTCTCCAAAGTTTAAGAAACAATCCTACTCAAATTGAAAAAAAGCTAAGAAACTTTTCTAATTTGCAGTTTTCATTTTCCGAGTTTACACTCAAAACCGCTTGACATTGTACACTACTGTATATTGCAACCAGAGGTGATTTCTAGGGGGCTCAGCCCCCCTTGTTAAAATTTCTGCTCATTTTAGAGGGGGGCTCAGCCCCCCTGAAACTCTTGCATTGGCTTAGCTTCTCATAGTTTATTGGCCTTGCTTCCAAAGTGCTATGATCAATTGTGCACTGCTATATGGGTATTGACCCATCTCTTATTGTTGATTATACTATATCAGTATTAAACTAAATCATCATGTTTCCATCTTTGAAAATATAGGCGTGGTTGTAGCTGAGCCACACCCAAACTATGGGCGTGGTTGTGTCTAGAGCCCCCTTGCTAAAATTTTTAGAAATTACCACTTTTTGCATCACTACAACAGACATACAGTTTGCAATAGTTCTCAGTATATTGCTCATTCAAGAAGCTTCCATTTAAATATTTGTTTTGACTTCAGCTTGACATTGATGATCTCAACTGAGTTTGTCATTCTGGGAAAACAAAATTCATTGATCACTTTGTCAGAGCTTTATAATATTTCAGAATTGAAAATAGATCAAAGTTTTCCAGGACTACAAAGTGTGGCCAAGACCACTCTAAGATGAATCCTGGTTCCACATCAAGTAAACAAGCGTACGTCCGTTACTAGCTTTTTCACGGTTTTTCCTAGGCAGCTGTAAGCCACTAAATAAAATTATCTCGTTCTGTACAGTAGGTAAGGAAACTTTTGCATACATCAGATTTGAGCTAGCACATGGGCGTAGCAGGGCATCAAATTTAGGGGGCTGTAAACTTTCTGCCCGAATTTCCTATTGTTCTTTCAGAAAATTTGCCTGAGTGAACCGGAGTTCTGCCCAACTTGGGGGGCTGCAGCCCCCCGCCTCCTACGCTTATGAGCTAGCATGACAAAAATTTTACTCTGACAACTCTTTCCATAATTACAGAGGCTGAATAGGGGGCTAGGGAATTGCCACAGAAAAAGATTATTGTAGATGTGCTATAACTTTATTAGTCTAGCATTAGTAGGCTTCACTTTTCAATGCTGAAGTACTGTGTAGAAAAGAAAATAGTAAGATGTGACTAATGATCAAATTGACTATGTACATTTGCAGTGTGCATTTTTCAATTTCGCAAACTGCACAACAAGAAGATTTTTGCGGCACACTTAAGATCTGAGCCAAAAGTACAAGCACTGTTTCCAATGAGATCTTCATCTCTTATTATCATGGCAGCGAAAAAGGAAATCCTAAAATTGCAGACAACCAAAATCCCAGATTTGGTAGCAGCAAATTATGCAATTAATAAAGTTGCAGTATAGAGGGGGGCTCAGAGACCCACTTTTTAGAAATCCTGTCCATTTTTGGTGGCTAAGCCCCCCACAACAATGTTAGTATTGGTTTTGCTTTTCAAACTATATTGACTTTGCCTCCAATGTTCTGTATTGCATTGCTATGATGAATTTTCTCACTACCATATGGCTATTGAGATATTTCTAGATCAGGGTTCGGCAACTTTTATAAGCCAGGAGGCCAAAATTGAATTTTGAAATGCATACGAGGGCCGCAACTCTAAATAGAGTATAAGTTTAAAATGTACTAATTTTAACTAACTACTTATCTAATCAATAAAAATGTATTTATCCGTAAATGTACTGTAACTCTAAAGCAGTACGTAAATTCAAACATAGACGTAAAGTACATGTTCATTTGAGGAGATGAATTCGTACACACAATACGATTCCCAGGAAGATCACCCCTATTCTTATTTTTTTCGTATAGATTTAACAATGATTTTAGTCTTTTTACAATTGGCTGTACGCTTTATCTAATTTGTAAGCTGTTTACCTGCTGTGTTAACAGTAATATTACGTCTATATTCATTCCTCTCCCCTTTGCAGCCGACACTCGTGTATCGGGCCACATAAACAGCAGATTTAGAGGGGTCTTCCGAGCTACAAAAATGTACCCTGCGGGCCACGGGTTGCCGACCCTGTTCTAGATGTTGATTATATTATACCAATCAATCAATCAATCAATCAATCAATCAATCAATCAATCAATCAATTACACAATCAACCAATCAATCAACCAATCAATCAATCAATATGTGTAAAGTTGGTAATATATATTTAAATATTTAAAATTAGACCAAACTGTCCTGTCTCCATCTTTAAAACTATGGGCGAAGCTGCAAATAGGCTACACCTACTTTACGACATCGCTCTTACAGCCCCCATTGTAATAATTTTTAGAAATTACGCCCTAGAAAGGGGGCTAAGTTCAGCCAGCAACGATTTTGTTAATGGGCACAAAATCAAGCAAGGGGGCGCCAGTATGATGAAGGCAAGCATTGATTTATGGGCAGGAGATTGATGCTCTGAGCTTGACGATTTTCATAGAAGAAAATATTAGCTGAATTACTACAGATGAAGTTCTTATACATTAAGCTTAACAAGGGCTACCGATCGTAAAATGTTGTTTAGAAACTGTGCATCAACAACAGAGAGAAGCAAAATTGTAAAAGCAAGAAGGTGGTGATTCACCTTCAACAATTGTTGGGTTTTGCTTTTAAAATTTTAGTTCTTTCTGTTGACCTTCACACAATGCATAACTTGATGTCGGGAATACTCTAGTTGTCCGCGACAATAACTCACAGAATGATAGTCACAATGAACTCACAGTACTTCAAAATCATCAATTATAGCATATCGTAGATTCAACGAAACTGTTCTACTCAACTCTACTCTAGTTGTGGTATTTATACCATTTCTAAGGAATATTCTCGTTCTATATAATCATTCGTCAGCAGATAATTACGTCAAGTATATTCTTACCCTACGCTAGAACGTTCTCGGGGGCTCTATGTAAGCATTACGTCAGCATGACTAAGTATATTACATGACAACGAGGCCCCGTGTTTACCTAGGCCTAACGATGGAATTGTCTAGCTGGAATTTTGCTTACTCATACGTGCTTATTGATTGTTCTAGAATTTCTTGACACTAAATGGATTACGTATGTATTTTAATTCTGTCACTTCAAGGCTATAACTTGAAAATGGTCCTCTCTTCGATTTCACAATGAGCGTTGCCCTCAAAAGTCCCCTACTTTCCTCTCTTTTTCAAATTGCACTGCAAATCAACAGGGCTGGAACATAGGAAGACAATCCATTAGTTGCTACCAAGGCCGGTGGCAAGAATAGCGCTAGTGCAGAGCTGGATGGTGGTATAGCCCTCTGTCAGCGTATGCTAACATCCATTGGAAGGTGAAGACTCTTATCGGAGCAATTTTAGCTGTACTGGTATGCAGCTAACCTTAGCTGAATCTCTCACCGAAAGAATCACCTCTCCCTTCGGAATTTTCCTGTACCAGCCCCAACTGCTGGCATTCTATAGCTTTAGGGTGCAATTTTACACTTGGCGCACCTAGAGTAAATGCTTCAGGCCGCGACTGTACCGAAGTTACTAATTTCGTGATTTTTGCGGCTTAGCCCTCCCTTAGCCATTCCTTAGCGCCACCCTTAGATATCTGCATTCAAAAACACATTATTATCAGAAATGTGTAGCATGAAAAGGTATCATCATCAGAAGTTATTCGTATTGGAATTCAACCCCAACAGATGTGAAATGAGCTTGGATGGCCTCATCCATTCTTTTATTCATCTCGTCCGTGAAGTAATTCTTCCAGTCTCCAATTTTCCCCTTCCGCATAAAATGGCCGTCTTCTTTAAACATATTTGCATTCGCATCTTCCTTATTAACGGCTGGGTTGCTTTTCATACTATCAAAGCTCAGATGATCTACCAACTCCTCTACTTTTGCATCTGTTACTTCTTTACCAAGAAACTTAGCAACCTTCCTCACACTCGCTGCCAGATCCTTTTTCATATCTTCAAAAAACAACAGGCACACGTTTGGGTGATTTCGTCGTTGCCACACCTCCTTAATGTACTCAAAGTACGGACTGTAAACCGTAAGATCGTCCATGAAGAGGTCAAAAAATGCCGGGAAATCTCCTATGAAGGCATTGTCCTTAGACAGCTTTACATGATGATAGTATGAAACTACAGTATCCTTTGGATTTCGCAAGCACATAAAAATCTTGCATTTCTCCATCAGATCATCCGGAAATAGGCTAAAATGGAGGTGACTCTTCAAAAACCTAGGAGTTGGAATTGCTTCTAACATGGCAAGCATGTCGCCTTTCAGGAATTGAGGTATATCGCTTTTGATAAAACCGACAAACAAAGGGAAATCCATAAATGGGAACCTTTCGTCTAGTGTTTTTGCTTTCGCAATCTCGAAATTGCAGTCGTTTTGTAGCAGCCAAACAAGCTCTTGTGTCCATGTTGTTCCAGACTTAGGAAATGTCAGAACGTAGATATCGTCTTCACGAACATGCCAATTCTTGATACTGTCCTTTACCTTCTCGAAAGCAGCAGGTAAAATAATATTTCCAGGTCTAATTCTGATAAAGGACTTACGATTTTCAGCCACAACAGTTTGCAGGAGAACAAGACGAGCGATTTCCTCATCTGAGAGCGGTTGACATGTTATGGACGCCATTGTGGCAGAATACCTCGAACAAAATGAAAGCGAGACTTGATTGTGCAATGTTTGTGTAGTTTAGGTCAGGGGTCACCAACCTAAAGCCCCGGGGCCGGATCC
>WIPJ01001781.1:166936-188892 GCA_018155075.1 Cassiopea andromeda
CCCCTGACTTTGCTTGAAAAACTGCCTATGATTTTGGTGAACATTGTAGGTATCAGTGAATGCTGCATACATGTTACTTGCTAAAGGCCGCATGTGAGGGCTTTTGAAAACAATATTTAGTTTGTACACAGCAGAGAAACACACCATAGACCAGTGATTCCCAAAGTTTTCAATATATTTTACATGGCGGTCCCGCACTACATGCTTTTCTACTCTCAGTCCTCTGGAGCAAAGTTAGTTTTAAAATGGGCGTGGCTGGTAGAAAGTTTACCACAACCCTAGCTTTATTCAACGAAGTACGATCATTTGTTGCAGAGCTATAAAAATTTTTACTATTTAGAAGGCAAATTCTGTATATCTGTTGTAAATTGGGCGAGAATGGGATAAGAAAAGAACTAGATGTGAATTTTATTCTAATTAAGCAATCAAATGGAAGCTATTTACATTATTCTAAGATCGATTATATCAAGATCTACTCTGCTCAACTCAATTCTCAATTCCAATACAATTCTAAATTCGCTAGCATATGCAACGCGTGCATACTAAATAGGCGTAGGTAATGGGAGCATAGGGAGAGCATGCTGAGAAGGCGCAACGGAAGTGCCCGAAATTAGAGCCCAGTGCCCCTTTTAGTCCTCAGCTGCGGCCCTCCACTCCACAACAATATCTGTCCTTGAGAAAGTTAGAAAATGAAAGAAAGTATACGCATCTATTACCGACTTTGGTGTGAAGAGGAAATGAGAGGTCTAGGTGCTGAGTACCCAGAAAATATTTCGAAACCACGCCCTTTACTTTGACCTAGAACGCACCTCCTAATATTAAGCTTGCTATGGGCGATAAAGAATCTTTATAGCTCGTAGCAGCTTTTTGCAAGGCATTGCACGCAAAAAAAGAGTATGTTGGTCAGGAACTCTTGAATTTTACTTAGAACAACTCCAAGTTGATATTCTTTCATACTCCTTTTTATCCGCAGATAGATATGCCATCGCCAATTTAAGATCATCTCCCATTAGATTTAAATCCCGATTACTCAGTAGCAATGAATATACTTTCACAGAAAAATACCAATAGAGTTTGAAAACTTAAGTTTGCCGAGTTATAGAGGTATAAAAGTTTGTGCTAGAAAAGACTTTACAGTCCATAAATGTGGATCTACATCCTGCAAGATTCAGCAACTTCTCGCAGTCCTCCAAAAGCCCTTCGCGGTCTCACAGGCGACCGCGGATCCCAGTTTGGGAACCACGGCTCTAGACGGCAAAGACAATTGCTGAGATACTGTCTACAGGTCTAGGTGGTTATTAAATTTGGATTTGTGACTATATTTAGAAACATGCTATATATGATGCACCAGGACGCTGTTTGTCTGAGTTGAAGTCTCTGTCTGGAAACTGCCGGTGTGATTTCTATGAAACTTCATTATCTTCATAAGCAGAACACTAACAGCAATAGTTCAAATTACTCTATTATTCTTACTATGTTATGGTTTGGATTATTTTGGACTATCGCTGCAATCTTTAGTACCCAAGGTGTAGCTTCGCGAGAAAATCATAGAACATATTGAAAACTTTATTGACATCATACTTTATCATACAACAAAGCAAAAGTTGAACAGAGCTATGAATATTGCAGCGATAGTCCAAAAGCTAATTTGAAAGCAGTATTGCAACTGAAATAAACAAGTCTTGATGAAGCTTGAGCCTTGCATTATTCTTAAATTTTTCTTAAATAAAAACGATTGTGCTTTGACCGTATGTCTATTTACATATCCCATTATTTAAGTTATTTATTATTTACATTATTTATTATTTACATTATATATTATTTACATTATATATTATTTACATTATATATTACTTACATTATATATTATTTACATTATATATTATTTACATTATTTATTATTTACATTATTTACATACTCTTAAGTGCCTATTTGCCGGGGGGTCGAAATAGGCAGGGGGTTTGGAAGCATTGGAAGAAATTAATAAGCGGGAGGTCGGAATAAGCGGCGGGGGAGTAGAAGAAATGTTTTGAAATCTAAGCTGATACTGCTGTGAAGCATTCTACGTTTATAAATCAATAAATCAAAGATGGAAGTACCAAAAATTAACCAGCCGTCTAGCATTCAAAAATAAGATAAAAAATTTGTCTGGAAAAGAATGCACCTGCAGGATCTGCCGCTAACTTGTTATTTTAGTATTTGATACTTTGATACTTTATTTGGTTTTTTGCATTGTAAATAGTTAGTTTAAATTAGTATTAAGTTACTATTGTAATTACCAGCTTTAAGTTTGGATATATGAAATATGAAATATGAAGTCAGGCGGCTATGGTCGTGAGAATGTAAGCAGCACAAAAACATTGCTAAAAGACAAGATTTGCTCCATACATCTATTTGGAATACTGTTTGAAAAATTTTTGCTCCAAAAGTAATAAACGGGAAGTTCTAATAAGAGCGGGGTGTTGGAAAAATTTCAAAAATTAATTAGCGGGCGAACGACAATTAGGCACTTGAAAGTATCTATTTAAAGATGCCATTATTTACAAGAAATGAATTCAAAAGTACCCTGTTTTATAAGAATGAAGTGTATTCCCTAACTGAGGTAAATGCCATTTATTGAGTATAAGTCGAGAGGACACAACAAGTGAGTAAGTCTTTTGGAGACAGTTAACGATTGGCAATCAGGAACTGTTCCCACAAGTCCTATCCACTTGCGGTGTTGTCTCGAGTTATACTCAATACATGTCATTTACTTCAGGGTGTAGAATCTGAATGAGATGCACTTGAGTGCTCATTCCAATTAAAAGCATTTGCTGCTCAGCTGTACGATGCAGAACCCACAATTTATCCCCATTCAATATTTAGCAACATGAAGACGGAAGCCAGTCGAATGTCTCGCATGACAAAATACTTTTTACAGCTCTTCATTCTATCCTATTTAACTCCTGTTATTTCTGTAACACCTGAATGCTATTCCCGGCATTGAATTCTAAGCTAAAAATACATCTTTACATAATGTGATTTTAGTCAAACAACGTCGAAAATCCGGAGATTTGCACATTAAGCATGAAAAATCCGACTGACTATTATTCTGAAGCAGATAAACATAGGAAAAACATGTTATGCAGCAGTGAGCTGCCTAACAATCAGCTAGAGCTTGGATGTTCGCCTTTGCTTGCCACAAAAACAATACTTCAATTCTCAAAACAGTGGAGGGTGATAGCGCCCACATGGTGCCACCAATGCATGTCGAGGTGAGCACAACTCCCAAGGGTCCCCAAGCCATTGTAGGGGTATTGTGACCAGACGGGAAAGCGGGAAGATCCTATATGGGTCATTTTAAAGGCGACTTACTGTTTTACTGTCTAGGTCGATAAATGAACATTCACAATGAACAGACCTTATTGTTTAAGGTGAATTCCTACAATGAATGAGAATTTATCAAATTTTCCGGGCCTTAATTTTGGATTCACAATGCCGTTGAGACTGCAGAGGCCTAATCTGCTTTCTTAAAGCTGTCGAGTATTGCTCCCTTGTGAATAAGTACCATGCTGCAGCTTTGCCACAAAATTGACAAAATACTATGCTGAAGGCCTCATCTGCCTGTCTTAATCTTCTGAGATGAAGAATTCAGTTGTGAGCATAACTTAGATTTAAGTAGATGGTACACGCGGAGGAGGGATTAATGCACCAATAATGGCATTTGAATAGCATTTTCAAAGCAAGCATACAGGAGAAGTGCTAATAAAGGTATTGCGCTTATTAAGCACACAATACATTTGCAAAGGAAAGTATACCACCATTATATTTGTATATTAGCCCATCAAGAGTAACCATGGTGCCAAATAGATGCCAATATCTGTATCGAGCTCGTTTGTCGTTGAGCAAAGAGAAATATCACTCCCTCGGATAGACTTTCAAATGGATATTTGCTTATCTCTCTAGAATATCGCAGCCTTTTGAATGTTTGAATCAGTGAAATTCCTTAGTTACTAAACAAAGGAAATCACTAATTCTCTCGACGCCATTCTCATACTCGTCTTGTGTTCAAAATATAGATTGCCAATGACTAATGATGCCAAGAATCTTATGCAATGAACTTTTTACTTTGAAATCAAGGGCGTTTTCCAACAATTGTAAGTGGGAGTATGCTTAAGTGAGTGTCAGACGAAAACAATCACTTCCATTTTACCAGTCATTTATACCATTTTACCACCAACCTTCACATGTTTATCGAGCACTTATCAAAATAGTGTAGTGCCACACCCCACACCTCCGTAGAATACAACCCTGGCCTAAATGTAAGCTGAACCAGCCGAATTGAAGCCCTGGCCAAACGACCCAACATTACGCCAAAAATTGCTGGATTTTTGTTGTATCGTCAATGTTTGGCCGTTTTGCACTATGTTGGGTGACCTAACAATTGTTGACTTGATATTCGGATAGGTTTGAAAGCGTCCAAAGCGTGGGATGGATATAATGTATCTCCTATTGTTTTTGAAGGCTGTTGGAAGATGTTGGATCACTTTGCGATTTGCTAGTTTAAAGCATGTACACTGTATCGCTATGATGATTTCCTTATTGCTAAATGGCTATTGACCGGAATGATGGCACAGTGGTAGAGCGTCTGCCTCAAAATCGATAGGTCGTGGGTTCGAGCTCCGGCCGAGTCATACCAAAGACTTTAAAAATGGTACTCACTGCCTTCTCGTCTGGCACTCGACATATGAGAATGGAGTGGGAAAGTTAAACTCGCGGAGCTACCAGTGGACCAGCCCCCTGTAGGGAAATATCCGTTCCCTGCCAGTTCTTTATATTGTTTAAAATGCAGACAATTCCAGTAAGAAAGAGGCTCCATCATTAATATCTGAATTTAATAATGTTTACTCTACCAATCTCCCAAATCAACTGCTACTAACTACATGTGACATACTCTTTTATATAAAACTACTAAATCACATGATGATAAATGGTACGATAAGTGGTACGATAGATGGTATGAGAAGTGGCATGGTATGCATGTGGCCCAATGCTAGGGGTATTCCCCAACACTAGGAGTATTCCCCAACACCCCTCTCTGTAGCTTACACTGCATTCGCAGACGCGTGGCCTAGGGCTATAGAAACGGAGATAGGCGCCGCCCTATGCGCCATTGGGTGCGGGAAAGGACTTTGACTTTTTTGACATGGGTGTTGAGATCTTTCTAAATTGTTGATTCAACTACATTATCACGCCTCTGTCTTTGAAGACATGGGCATGGTTGTAACTAAGTCTCCTATTTTATGAAATTATACCTAGAGTCTCCCTTTGCTAAAACTTTTTGAAATCACCACTGTAGAACACTATAGTATATCAGCAGAGAGCAACGCGAGGAACTATGAAAGTGTTTTAATAGAGTGGAAAGACTAATAGGCAAAGCCAAACACAGCAGAGAATGGTGATCTACAGAGGAAGAAACTTCATTAAGCCAAGGGACACTGTCAGTGGGCCTAATCCAAATGAGGAGTTGAGAGGTGCGCTGCTACATCTAAATAGAGAAAGCATGTTGAGAGATGGAATTTTAACTCACAACAACAACTACAAGAGCTACTCACAAGCTATGCTCGCAACCCAACATTTGCTCGGTCATTTGGCCACCCCCTTTCAATATGCAACCAACATAAACCCAGTTACACTACCTTTCCAAGTTACAATACCCAATCCACGAACTCTAGGTCAAAACTCATCTTTCATTCCTAGAACTTCTCAAATGTGGAACTCATTGCTACCCACTACTTTCCCTGAATCCTAAAATTAGTTATCTTTTAAATCTAACATCAACAACAAACTTGATCTTATCTCCCTCTCTACTTAAACTCCCCCATTTTCTCAGTTTTTCCTTTGTCTGGGCCTTGTTATAGGCCCTACGGCCTTTCCCCGACATTACTTATTAAGACAATAGAAACAAAGTAATTGTTGGCTGGATGCTGGGTGACTGCAATGGTGCTGTCCTAAAATTTTAACAAAGGGTGCTGCGTTGCGAGAAGTTTATAGACCACGCCATTAGCAATGCCAACTTTTTAATTTATGACAATGATTTGCTTGCCACTGCTGTGTCTATGAGAGCATTAAAAGGAGCAGAAAGCCGACATAGGGTTGTAGCAGGGATGTGCTGACTGGGGGCGTGGGGGGCGTCACGCCCCCAATATTTTCAAATTTGCAAGAAAGTTGGTCAAAAGGCAGCCATGCTGCAGGAGCGTTGGCAACAGTATTTGTTCTGTGACCTTTTTCTTAAGTAACAATAGTTGGTCAATTGGTGAAAACGCCCTCCCCCCTCGTGAACAGATGGTGTCTCGGCATATCACTGGGTTGTAGCATTCTTCTTCAATTGATGGGAGCGTACATATCCTCTCTCCTCCTATGACAAATGCATAGTTAAGAACTTTTCCAGCCTAACATATAGTCGATGAAAGGGGGCTGAGCTCCTGAAAGCTCTAATAATTCTATCCTCCCGAATCCTCCCATCACTCCTCCACGACACGTCTGGGTCAATACTGGGTTGTTTGGCCTGGGCTTCAGTGGTAAAATTGTTAGCAACTGTCTTTATTGTATTCGGTAAAACTCATTTAGCTGAACGCAGGGTATTTTTGATGCGCAGTTATACACAAAATTTATAGCTCTAAAAATACTTTTTGAGCGAAGAAGTTGAGCAATTCAAAAATTTACTAGGCAACAACCCAAGCATGCAGAAAGCAAATAATATTTTAAAAGGTGTGAAATGATAAGACAAACACAACTGGAAGTGGGATAGTATGAGATAGTAGCATTTATCTTCTCCTTTTCACAAAAACAAGCGGTTGAATTCTATCTGTAACCAAGATCTAATTCTTCAACACAGTATCGCTAAATTTTGTCACAAAAATTGCTGAATATTTAACAGTAATAAACATCAGGATCCGTGCTCTGGTGAGTAGATAAAAATTAAGGAGTTTTTTGGAAGTTATTAAAGACCAAAAGATCATTTTAAAAGAGTAACTTTGGGCATTTCCATGAAAACATCAAATCAGTTCCTAAAAAAATCTTCTACTCAAAAACCTCTCACCCAAGAATTGATTAGAAATAAGGAATTTTAAAGGGTTTTCCTTCAATAATGCACTAAGCGCCTTTAAAACTGCAAGATAAATTTAAGGAGTTCTCAAGGAATCTAAGAAGTAGCATGAAGCTTGTAACATGGGTGCGGTACACCGGTTATTGATAAACCTAACACCTAGATAAACAGCTAGTGAACACATTTGACAGTAGTGAAAGCTGCACGAGTAACAGAAAGGGGGAAGGACCCATTGAAGTTTCGGCTGCGCGAGCATTATTTGATTTCAAAATGTGTGTACAAGTCGTTATAACTAATGGGAATGTTGCAGCTTAATCTGACTTTCAACCAACAATGTTATTTGCTAATCATGGATAACAATCAAGAAGGCTATTGCCAGCAAAGTGCCTGTGTTGTACACTCAATCAAATCACGATTTAAAACAATAATCAATTCTAGCTTCCATTAAGCTCATTAATGTCTTCAAAATTGAAGTTAGAACTTCAAAGCAGGACTGGATATTTGATTCAGCATCAAACAAAGGCAAGCACGTAATGGACGTCAAGCCAGTTGCAATATTTTTTTTACCAAATGAAGCGAGGTAGCAAAGATCTACTGATAAAAATTTGATATGTTTTATCAAAGAGCAGGAAGTCTTTTCAAATTGAGAGGACGGTCAAGGCCCTACGGCAATATTCCAATAGCCACCCATATGGTAATATCGAGCCCAGCAGGAAGAGAGTGCGTAGGAGATGTCACACCTCTGGCAAAATCATTCAACACTAGCACCAAAGACTTGAGTGACCTCGTTGCTACAGTAAGCTGCAAAAGGTGTCACACAAGGCAAAATTTTGGGGCTCCAGTCTTCAAAAACACTCCAGTAACGCCATCCCTGATGCCATACGTTCCAAGAAAAGAATGCTATTGTAGCACTGGATACTTTGCATTTAATATAGGCGATATATGTTAAATCGATCTCTTTTAAGCACTTCAGCGTTTGTAAAGTTTCCAAGGTCTTTAAGGTGGTGCTCACTAGATTGAAGTATTAACAAGGTGGAGGTATTTGCTATGCAGGTGGAATATCAAGATTCTTTACAGTGGCGGCCTGGCTGTTTCTGGCTGGGGGTAACAACTTGTTGGCGCCCCCTCACGTGGAACTAAAATGTGTAATTGGTAATTGCTTTATAGCAAATATGGGTACTATAGCTGAAACAGAATCATTTACCATCGAATATGATGAAAAGTGTAAAAATGGAAGCACCCAAACAATTTAGCTGCTGAGCAAATGCTAACGCTCTTGCAATTGCAGGCAAAGATTTGTAAATTGCATAAGATATTAGTCGAGGGCATCATTCGTGTGAAAGGAGGGAGGTTACAAGCATGCGAGTGGAGTGAGCGAAAACTATTTTAAGGTCACTCCTCTAGAACATTGGAAAACGCTCTTTTGGTATTTAGAACAAACATTATGTTTATCAATGATCTCTAGTCAGAGAAAGAATACATACCCTCAACAGAACCTTTTCATATTGGCTTAGTTATGAAATAACTAAAACATCAAGCCCAGTACGGTGCATAGAGAATGTGGCATGTGATGTTGAATAGCAAAAGACACGATGAAATGTAACTGTTAAATATGTATTACAGCTGCCCTATTTACTATTCGGCTGGAATACGTTGTTCACTTCCAGGGTTAAACTAGTTGTTCTTTATTTGCATATTTATTTATACTTTATTTGCATTCTTGTTTACTTCACGCCCTTTCCCTTCTCCAGCACCCTTCAAAAAGCTTCGCTGGGGAGCCACGGCCTACCCGCCCCCCTGCCAAGCCTCGCTGGGGAGCTTCACAATGTATATATGAAAGACCTGACATTAAAACTGTGGATCTATCAGAAATTTGCAGCCTTTTGCAAGGTCCCTGCCCACCGATATAAGCTTTCTAGAATTCATTGGCTGGTTTAGTGACACTGTGCCCCGACCGAAAAATATAGCCCGTCTGCCCTTGTTCTAAAGACATGAAAGGCAAATCGCGGACAATTGTTACTTCAGTGGCGATTATTCCATTTACCCACTTTGCATAAGCGGCGTCTATTGGAGGATGCCATTTAGCAGAGGGCGACGCGAATAAGAAGGAATGCGCCATATAGTGTACATCTGTATACGGTACATGTAAGTTATATCTGAAAGTCTTCAACTCTTAGTTCCTTCTCAGGAATATAAAGAGGAAACCTATAGTTTTTAAGCCTCCCGCACTCTACTGGATATTCCAGCATTTCAAACTTGTCTCCAGGTGAGCTCCAGCAACAGCAAAATCTTGAAAAATCTCCAGCATTTTATGATGCATAGAGGTGAACAACAAAATATGCAGTGAAGGTTGTAGGCCTCCCTCAGTGCCTCGATCGATTAAAAACTCCCAAAGTGCTATCTGTTTCTTCTGTGATCTGCATTTTACAGTGATCACTTTTTCGGTTATGCCGATGCAAGTTCCTTCGTAGTTACTTAGTGCCGCTGCGCAGCACTCCTATGTTATCCAGCATGTTATTCTCCAAAAGTGGACAACCATGGATTCCCAAGACATTTAAAACAGTTTCTAATTGCTTGGAGGAATTCGAAAAAAAGCAGAAATCAAACATTACGTCTTCCACTTGACCAAAAGACTTTCTGCGTCATTAGTACTGTGTAATTCGAGTAAAAGTCGTTGGTACAGTTTATGTCAAAATTAGAATCATAGTACAGCATCACGCATCATCTTCAAAATTAGCATCATGCAATATAAGCAATTGCTTTTATTTACTGCTCTTAGGGCAAGCCAGCCCGTTTACTTGAGCTTGCTCTCCTAGGCGAGATGTGTGTGAATAGTACCAGCTTCTTTTTTTCAACCAAGCTGAGTTTGTAGGAGCAGCGGGCCAGCCTGTTGGGCCACGATTCGTGAAATGGGTAAAATGAAATAACCTTTTTACGCAAGCGCAGTGTGACTCTAACGTTAGCACGCTAGCAGCAACTTTAGCGCGCCAAATTCCCCTTTCGATCACAGCACGTGGTTCATTTATGACGTTATCGTTCGAGAGATGTTTCTGCTGAAGAATACAAAGCAAGACAAAGATTGTAAAGAAGTGCGCTAAACAGCAATCTCACCTCGAGTCTGCAACTTGAATGGATGCGAGACTAGCCCGCTTGGTGGGGATGAACTGCACCCATACAAACATCACTGAGATCTATCTCGCTTAGGCAAGCCACACCGGTCAGGCGAGCTGGCTCGTCTCATAAATATATTTTTGGAGTAGTAAAACAGAGAGTATTGTTTTGAAAAATGCTGTAACAGATCTCAAGGTTTTCAGCTTCTCGTGATGAGTTTATATGGATGGCTACTGCGGCAAAAATATTGGTTCTTCTGTAAGAAATCCTGTTGCAAGGTAGTATTTATATGATTCACTAATTATATTGCTATTGCTGCTCCTGTTGCTAGGTGTCTGTTATTATTAATATGATCAGTCACTGTTTGCATTGAGGAATAAGGAATAGCATAGCGTCATGAGTTTCATGCCAGTGAAATATTTCTCACAAAGAATAATGGAGTCTCTTGTTTTGATAGCTTCACTTCCTTTTACTCTATGAATGCTTGCAGCAGCAACAGCTATATCATGCTTGATTTCCTATTGTTTCGAATATTACCGTGTGTAGTATTGAACCTTCAACTATCATTTCCACTCCTCTACATGCCCCTAATCTTATATTATCTATACACTCACTCATTTGTAAGTATTATGTCATAGAAATTCAAGTCTTGAATTTCTTGTTCTAACAACTTCCCTTCCCATTTCTCTTTGAAGACTTGCAGCAGCAACATCTATTTTGTTTGATTTCCTATTACTTCAAATATCATCATGTTTGATATTGACCTCAAAGCTATAACTTCCACTCTTCTACATGCCCCCCCCAATTTATACATCAACAGCTATTTATTCATTCATTTCTTGTTAATACGATATCATGGTTTTCACGTCATTGATATGTTTCTCACAAAGAACAATTGAATTCCTTGTTTTGACAACTTCCCTTCACATTACTCTTTGAATAATCGCAGCAGCAGTATCTATCATTCTTGATTTTCCATTCTTTGTAATATCATCGTGTGTGATATTGAGCCTCAAGCTATCATTTCCGCTCCTCTACATGCCCCCCTAATTTATGCATCAACAATTTATTCATTTATTTCTTTTTAGTATGATGTCATGGTTTTCCCGCCAGTGACATGTTTCTCACAAAGAACAATTAAGTTTCTTGCTCTAACAACATTCCCTCCCATTGGTCTTGGAGGACTTGCAGCACCAACATCTATTTTGTTTGATTTCCTATTACTTCAAATATCATCGTGTGTGATACTGACCTCAAGGCTATAACATCTGGTCCTCTACATGCCCCCCTAAATTATACATCAACAATTTATTCCTTCATTTCTTCTTAGTATGATGTCATGGTTTTCCCGCCAGTGACATGTTTCTCCCAAAGAACAGTTGAGCTTTTCATTCAAGTAACTTTCCCTTCCTTCCAATCCTCTTTGAAGGCTTGCAGCAGCAACAACTATAATGCTTAATTATCTATTGTTTCTAATATCATGTTCACTCCTCTACATGCGACCCCTTCTATCTTGCTTGATTTTCTACGGCTTTGAGTATCATCGTACATGATATTGACCTCGAAGCTATCATTTCCGCTCCCCTACATGCCCCCATTTATACATCAACTACTTGTTCACTCATTTCTTGTTGGTGTGCTCAAATCAGCCCAAGCAATTATCAGAAACTACAATAAAATGAGATAAAATCAAAAGCACTTCTTTGACATCTTCGGACAAGCCGCATGCCTTTCTGTGATGTAATTGCCAGCGTGTCCAATGAGTAATAGGGTCTTTGAATATTACTTCCTTGAAAGAGACAGGCTTGTTCTTCTCCTTTGCTTTTTCCTATTGTATAGGATCAACAGCCCACATTTCTCAGTTCCATCTTCCTTCGTCCTGGGCATCTTCCTCAGATATTCCTAATCCTTTTCAATTTTTCCTGTCTTTCCACTTCTAGGTCTCTTGCCATCTAGCCTAGCATTCATCATGACCTTCAGCTCATTTCCTTCATACATTCTAGGTATATGCCCGGACGGGCCTAGTCTAGTCTCCCCCAACCTATCGCCGATGCAGTTTATTCTAAGCTCTCTACGAATGCCCTCACTTCTTTTGCTACCCTTCAATGCCAATCCCTCTGTCCACCTTAATATTTTCATCTCTGCTGCTCCTAATTTACTTTCTTCCTACCCTCGTTATCTATTTGGCTTCACATTTGGGCAATAGCTTGACATTGCAAGTTTAATGAAATAAACGTTAGCTCCAACATTGGACTACTTCAATGGAAGAACGGGGACAGGCTATCTTACCTTCATATGGCAATGGCCTAGTGTACCGTCCAACTGGAACTTCTTTTAAGTGAGAATGAGTGTGAGATCCTACCTTCAAGTGTTATTTTTCAACAGGAACCCACCATCCAGCTCACAAGGTCGCGCTTGAATATTTCAGTAAATCAGAAATCAATTAATAGCTACTAAAGGGTATCCATATAATTTTACACGGATCTAGAAAATATCATGTATGGAACAGTCGGCATATTCACGAATATTCACCAAATATTACACAGATCTAAATAATATTATTTCTGAAGCAGGTGGCATATTCAGCAGCACTGGTCTCAGTCCTGATAACAGCTGAAGAGACCGTCAGAGCTCTTCCCATCTGTATAGTTTGATCATTTCCATTGTAAATCTATAACAATTAACAGTCACACATCAAAGAATGGGCTCTCAGTGCTTTTAATTCTACTGCTACTTCTCTCCGGTGCAACCTGCTAGCGTTCATTCGGCTTTCGGAAGCTGACTTTGGGAGGACGTTGCCAAGCGTTCGAGCATATTATGAAATAACACCTTTTCCTGCAGGCAACAGCGACCAAAGACTATATCGTTGTGGGCTTAGGCCCACTGCACTACCACTAGGCCAAGGCTACTCATTGAAGTGAATTTCAAATAATGACTTCATATTGGCATGAACATTCATGGCCTATAATCTTGTAAACTCAGTTGTTCTGTTTGGTAACAGCACCTGCTGTCATTTGCTCAAAATAGTATAAACAACTATAGAATGCAGTAAAGAGGCAACTGCCATACTTAGTTGACAGTTCTATGCTCGGGAAGCTACCTTTCAAATCAGTCATTGTCTATTGTTGACTATACCTGGAGCCCTGAACACAACAGTCAGGAGGTGATTTCTAGGGGGGCGAAGCCTGGTGCACTTGGGGGTTTGAGTCCCCTAACATTTTTTTAGCTGTCTTTGCTTTTCAAGGTGTATTGACCTTGCTTCTGAAGTGCTTTTGCATTGTATTGCTACAATGAATTTTGCACTGCTACATGGCTTTTGAGAACTTTCTAATTGTTAGTGATGTTCTATCATGATTGAACTAAATTATCAAATTTACATCCTTGAAATCATGGGGGTGGTTGCAACCAAACCACGCCCCATTTTGTGACGTACTAGAGCCCCTTGATAGAAGTTTCATAAATCACCACTGACAACAGTGTAAAGCATCTGACGTTACTGATGATCAATGGTATGAATTAGCCGAGGTACAATCCACGCACGTTCCTCCAAAATGACAATATACCTTGGCGATTATTATCAGGCGATATAATTGTTTATCAGGACCAATCAATCTTCGCCATTTAGCACTATTTATACCAGAGATGCGCGTGATATTGCGCATAATATCACTCGGGTCAATATTACCAAATAGTAGCGGGTTGAAATATCCTACCAAATATTTCAACTTCTATATAGTTGGAAAAAAAGTCAGGAGCGGTCGGTTGCAACGTGCGAGCGTGATATCTTGGCATAGAATGAAGTAGCTATTAGTACAGCCTACCATCAAGGGAAGTGCTTAATAATTACGCCGAGCGGTGGAAACAGTTCAGTTAGGCCATCCCAATAATGGATGCGTTGGCTGTCGTTAATAATGGTGGTGATCACAGTATGAGCCATGCTAATGTACAAATTCAAAATGGCAGAAGCTGCAATATATCGATACGCTCTACAAGTGATGCAGTAACATTGCCAACAAGAAGGCAAATGAATTCTGTCAAAAACCAGTTTGAAGGTAACTGTTACTGGTCTGACGAACTTCGATTGTGTTTATTTTAGTAATATCGTTAATCCGTGTTAGGACGCAGCTTTTACAAACCATGTAAAGCGCAACTCCTGCTTTGGCAGGTTATGGCCAAAACTGAATTCGAACTATGAGCTGGTTACTTGCTCTTGGCAGGAGATATGCGTAAATCCACTAAATAGTTTTCGTTGAATGGGCAGGTTGTGGGCTGTAGTATTATTAAAGTCCACAACCTGCTAAAGCTTGATTGAAGTAACCACCAATATTGCGGTTTAGTACTGTATTGTTGTGGGAGGCTGTTTTAAAACTATTTTTTATGATGTAGGAATGTCGTTTTTTCGCTAGAGCAGTCACAAGAGTTACATCGGCGTATTGGCAGGAACATATCATTGCTGAAAATCTATAAACAATATTTTATTGACAGAGCTGGGCAAGTTAGTGTATCAAGTCAGGGGCGGATCAAGTGCTGGACTTTGGGGGGGGCTTAATTGTCTTTTTCATGTGAAAAATTTCGTAACACTCTTGTTTACTATAGGAAATATTGCCGTTTGGGGGACCATACCCCCTCGGTCTCCCTGAATCTGCCCCTGTATTAAGTGGTTGGCCCTAGTAGCTATACTGTTGTATTATTTTGTACTTTTTGCTACTCTAAAGTGCATCACGTTAAACTTGCTATAAGTAGCAAATTGATACTAGGTGTCTGACTGATTGTCCATTTTGAGTTGTGCCTTTTGCTTCAAATGTGCCTTTGATCACTCATTTCTGTCACTTGTTACTGTTTTTGTCAGCTCTGGCCTCTGCAATGCCATTAGCATAAACCTATAGACAATTTAATATCAGCTGTTTTTTATTCCCTCTGTGGCTGTTAAGTCTTTTTTGATCAATAGGATAAAGACTTGATTAATGTAGACAGGTTGTTAACAGGAAAAAGAGTTTTTATTTGAACAACCTAGTAAAGTCATCTATAGCTAGGTTTGATTCCTCTGGTGGTATCTGTCAAGCATTTCAATTACAGCTTCTCTTTCCCTTAACAGAGAAGTGTGTGGATTTTCAAAAAGTATATCATTTTTCATAAGGAAAGCATCCATGTTAGTGCTAAAAAAGTTCTTTGAATGTGATTAGAAATCCAAAAGTCATAGGCATTTCCTAGCCAGAAGGTTATGGAAATTGGGGATCAAATGTTTCAAATGCATAGACATGGAATTAGGGAGCTTGGACAGTTATATTTGATTGTAGATATGAGTAGATGCTCAAAGAGATGGGAATTTCACTTGAAATCAAACAAATTTTCACCAAATAATAAATTTCTTTCATGGAATATTGATTCTTGCATCTGCTTTTAAGATCATAGTGAGTGAAATTATAATGAAATGAAAGTAGAGTAGCTGTAATATTTTTGGATGAAAAGAGAGAGATTGTTTCAGTTAAAGCTCAGCTTAGGAGTATTTTTGAAGGTCGTTTGATTGATATTGCTTGTTGGTTCGGATATAGAAGGCTTACAGTTGGATTAGCTTGTTGGTCGGTTGAGGAAGCCGTTAATTGAGCGGCCCGCTCGTTACTCCTATGTTACAACACCTAGATTGCGAAGGAGTCAATTTTTATCAACCATGTTTCAAGCCAGGTGATATTTCACTCCATGATTTTTGTCTCTGCACATTGAGTGATATTGATGTACCGCACCGCGTTCACGAACGACAAGAACTTCTCGCTGAAGTGTTTACGACCATAAGCATTCTGCGGAAGCCTTATTTTGCACCATATTTTCCTTCCGTAGTGAACTCTTACAGGAAGACACGTTAAATTTACTTTGCGTCTCATTTATGAAACTGGCGGGTTTAGTTAGGGTTCCGGAATTTCACTTCAATTTTTCGGTATTATGATGTTTTCAACGTGAATGACAAACTTTTCCTTTGTATTCGTGGAAATGACTACTATGCAATTTATCACCTATGCATAAACCTCAGGACGATACCGGAATTTCAGTTCGATAACATCTACGAACTATTCTTCATTTTTGTTGTTGCTCTTGTTGAGACTATATCTCTAAATTGTATAACTGATTCAACGGAATTCAATGAACACAGATCGAGTCGAGAAAAGGCGTGAGACATAGCGCGGGTCAGCGGAAACCCCGAAAGCTCTGGGTTTTTCTTGTGTGTTTATCTGTTTATGTATCTAGTTTTTCTTTTCAAATTTTTTTATAAATCGTAGATCCTGAAACTTTTAGAGTCTGCGAGTTATGTCTTCACTTAGCTTTTCCAGTTTTTTCACAAAGACATTTGTACCTGTGGAAGGACAGGGGTTGTTTATTGTGAGTTTCCATTCTCAGAGCGAAGACTATACATATCCAGAAAATGGGGTTCAGCTTGCTGTACTATTTGGACGTGATCGTTCTATTTAGATTTTCGGAGAGGGACCAAACTTGCTATTTCCACCGCTTTGAGTGGAAGAATGCTTTTTGAGCTCTCAATCCTTGAGTCAGTAATCCTATTGGGCGCGATCGTACGAGCTTTTTATTTGGTGGGGGCAATGCCCCCTTCATGCCTCTTCATACCTGCTACGTAGCTGAGTGTAGACGAGGGGGGCGTCGCCCCTAAATCCACTTCCCTTGCCAATTCCGCCCCCTAAGTCTCCTCGAGCTAGTTTTTTTCCCCACTCTTTTAGGATTTCTACCCCCTTGGGAAAATTTGACATCTAAGACGCCCCCCAGGTACGAAGAGCCAGCTACGTCACTGCTTCTTGCTCGTTCATGCCCCTAGTTTTTTCTGTACCCACATAAATAAGGTAACTTAATTTTGTGCTAGGGAGTCTGCATCGGACTTGGGATTTTCATACGTATCAGGGTGGTGCTGCGCATGGTTATCTTAGGCCCCGTTTACACTATACCGGATAGCTATCGTCGCGCCGCTATTTTTCTATCGGATAGGGGTACCATTTACACCATGCCAAAGCTATCCGGTAGGAGACGCTCCGCAAATTAGAGGGAAGGTTGCTTCACCCTGTAGGTGATATGAGAGTCACGCCGTATTATTGTGACGCTATCCGGTATAGTATAAACGATCGCCCTATCCGACAGAGATCATTCCATGACGCAACGCGACGATAAAAACCGGTATAATGTAAATGAGGCCTTAATTAAATGACTTTCATGAGACGCATTCTCAGTAATTACATATGGACTTTTCTTTTGTGCTCATTGAATGGCAGCAATCTATAAGGTTCAAAGCACATCTTATCAATCAAATGTCTGGCGTAGAGTTCAGGAGTGATCTCTCAACATTTAAACAAGGGGGTTTTAAGCGCAATGCCATAAAGTGGGTGTGGCCTAGTTGAAACCACACCCATATTTTTCAAGATTGATGCATAATTATTTAGTCTGATTGTGAAATAATATAGCCAGCACGTAGAGATATTACTAGCTATGCAGCAGTAAGAAATTCATCACAAAAATACAATACAGAATATTTTAAGCAAGGCCAATGTACTCTGGAAACATCAATTTAGATTAGGCTATCTCACTCTTTGATTGTAAAAGTACCTAGCGAACGAGCAGTTTCGTTTTCGTGGTTTAGTTTCCAAATGTAACCCCTCGACAAGACAAGCTCCGCTGCCCCTTTGAAGATATGCATAGTGTAGCCCTGACGTCAGTACTAGTATTGGTAGCTCCTCAGGTCGGTTACAAGAGTCAGATAGTTTGTTAAACATCGAGTGCATGTAGGGAGATGAAAGCCCCGTCAATACTCTACATACTATGCTAGTTGTCCAAAAGTTGATAATTTCTTTGAAAAAGGGGGAGTCGTATCAACCCCCTCTCCTTGCACGCATGATGCACGCTTTTGCTTGACTCCCTCCCCCTTTGTGTGTATGTACTAAATGGATGACCCCTTACATAGAAAAGAACTCATAAGAAAAATGAGGCTCATGCAAAAGCGTGTTTGTTTGTAAATATAAACGTGTATTTAGCCTTTGGTGAGCAAATTTAACGGAGGATTTTTTTTATTGAGTATAAAAAAAAACAAATAGATACACGTTTTAATGAACTACGTGCCGGTCACAGCGGGAAAGGACTTATAAGTCAGCGAGTTCCCACTATAACCGTTACTTACAATTTTAAAAATTTTAATACATAATACTTGACAATATGCTACTAACACTTAACACGTGACACTTGATGTCTGTATTTGCAGACTCCACGGATGAGGAGACTAGGCATAGAGCACATCACCCTCAAAGATATAAATTAGGGAAAATTTGCTGACTCAAGAACTGCTGGGGATGCCCTTTGCCTCCTTGCCCCCCGAATATCCGCTACTATAGTGCACCCCATGAATTGTACTCTGATATTTGATTGGTTGTGTTCATCCTTGTAATCAGAGCGCAGTTATTTCAAAATATTTTGTTAAAGACCATCCATCACGTCTTCATTGATGCCTATTTTACTTGTAGCTTGGTATTCGAGCTTGAACCCTGTAAAACAAGTCATCCAACTATCAAAATTGGAACTAGCAGATGTTGTCAAGAACTTTTACATGACAACACGAAAGAAAGACGGTAATCCTTATAAACTTTGCAGTTATCTAGCTATCAGAAGGTGTCTGTCTCTGATTTTCCAATACGATTACGGGCTAATGCACGTTGACATCTCCTGTGATCCAGAATTTTTGGACGCCAACGTCGTTTTCAGTCAGATGAGCCATTCGCTGCGAGGCAGGGAAGATAGTCACGGAATGACAGAATTGTGGCGTCTTACACCAGAAAAGCTGATGAAACTCTACACTGAAGGGCAACTTGACTTCTACAACACGCAGAACCCAAAAGTTCTCCTACAGACAGTGTATTTCTACGTTTGTTACTACACTGGCATTGGGAAACTAAGTGTCATGCGACAGATCGTCACAAATGATATTGAGGAAGTGATTGAAAATGGCCGTTTGGTTGCTTATAATTTCAACTTAAGAAAGTACCTCCCAAATGAAAAGGGCATTGGTCCATTCACTATTTATGAAATACAAGGGAAACCATGGTGCCCAGTCCTTACAATCCGTGAATATCTTTCTCATCGTAACAAGAGTGTGCAGAGTTTCTTTCAAAAGCCCCTTACTAGAGCCCAGTGCTTTAGTTCAGCAGTCTGGTTTAGACGGTCCCGTTTCAAGGACATCTACCCGCTCGCAAATATGAGCCACGAAGCGCATATAGACCCTCCTATAACATCTGGTTGTTTCACAAAGTCGCGGATCAGCGCGGAGATACGGTATGATATGTCGTTTGTCTATGCGACGTTATTTCCACAGTGCTTCAAATCAGTTGGAGGGATACAACAAGGTATTACGCCCAGTGTGATGAAAAAGAGACGCCCAAAGAGGCCGTTGTCAAATGGTATTGGCATCAGTTGTGAAACTTTCCCACAAGTTTCCATGCAGTCAAATAGTAGTGACACAGTTTACGGTGAAGGAAAAACCGCAGCACAGTCCGTCAGCAGAAGCGGTAGCATCACAGCAGGTGGAAATACATCTCCGCAGTCAATGCCTATGCAGAGTTTCAGCATAAACGGACAGTGTAGACAGCCAGTTAACCAAGCAATCCGCCAGGAACCGCTTGGCAATGCAGCAACAACCACAGCTTCAAACAACAGTCATGTCTCTCCGCGGAACCATGCAGCACAAAACACAGAAACACCTGGTAGCGAGAATATTTTGCAGCAGAGCGAGATTCCAAGCATAAGTGTGACAAATGTATACTCATTTAAAAGAGATGCGTTAGGTAATGGGAAAAAGCACCATGAACCTCCACCTCGTTACCCACTAGAAGCACAGCAATCTGCGCAGTTGGGCCACTTAGACAACGACCAAAGCAAAGAGACAGCGGTCTGTAATGGCACAGAAAAGCGAGCGGGCATGCCTCAACTGCCCAAGAATAGTGCTTCAGTCAATCGTGATGATAGCGATGTGACAGAAGACTACCATGACTCAGTGTGCAGAAACTCTTCCTCTTTTAAACGAGACGTGAACTATGGCTCACGAGGACGGTGCCCATCCAACGCAGAGTCAGAATCATCAAGTTACTCAGCAGCCAATAGCTCTTCACCGGGTTATCAACAAACGCATTCAACATCAAAGAGCTCGACTGTTTTCTTTGAACCGCAAAGCAAAAGATCAAGGTTTGATGCATCCAGCCATACTTTCCTTCGGGAAATTAGTGCCAGTGCTCGAGAACAGGGCAAGGGCGCGGTAATGCTCCTCCTCAGTCTTCTAGATGAGTTGTCAAATAACAAGGGAAAGGACCTGTTGAAAGATATTCTGCAAGAGATGAGGGTTATATAAACGCTTTGTATATTTAGATAAGCCTCTTGCTTGGGTTGGACAGTTGCTTTTCAAAATAGAAACAATATGTGCCTTAATTGTTAATTACACGTTCTAGTAGGAAGCCATCGCTTTTCTATATAGGCATTTCGTGTTTATAAGGACAATCAGCGGCTATATGTTTTGTAATAGCATTGACCCTGAAAAACTTGAAGAGGGCATGCAGTGGCGAGCCCAGTTTAGGGCACCTTAATTCAAGCACTAAGAGCTCCGCGACCAAAAGAGGTCCGGAAGGGGCCCCCAACAAATTGTGTAGTATGTGCTTTTTGGTCATACTGAGCTTAAAGGCTTCTTAAGGCTATCCTAAAACCCTTACAAACCATTGTTGCCAACACAACACTGGATTCACTCATCCGCTGTTGTTTATTCGATACACAAGGAACATTTAAAGGCTCCATCACAAGGGCCCCATCGTACTTAATTCCTAAGGGCTACGAGTGTCCCCGTTACGCCACTGGTGGTATGTTATACACCTGATTGATGCTTACCCATTGATGAGCATATTTTTTATGCAGGAGTTTCGTTTCTATATATGCTGGTTTTTACATACTTGCTTTGCTTTGCTGTATAATTCGTAGTATATGAACGCAACGTGATGTATTAAAAATGAAATAGCATTTTCGCTTGCAAGAATCTGTTTTTTCCTGCAATAAGGCTCTATATATTGATATAAAAGTACGAGTCGAGAGAATCTTTAGATTGCACGACTGATGTTGCATGATACTTTCAAAAGAAAGCGGACTGTTCGTACCAGACTAGTCCATGGGAGAAGGAGAACGTCAAATTTTAGGGGGGCTGTAAATTTTCTGCCCAAAATATCAAATAGAGCTGGAGAGAAGGTAGAAAAGTTGCCCGAATTTCCAATTGCTCTTTCAGAAAATTTGCCCGAGTGAAAAGGATTTCTGCCCAACTTGGGGGGGCTGTAGCCCCCTACCCCTCCTACGCCTATGGGCTAGTCTCATCGACTCAGCCATGAGAGAATGCAACTCGTACCATACGCTGACTGTAACATGCTATTCAGCGCCCGGCATGACTTCTACGCAGTGTAGGAACAATATACCAACAAGAATATACCAACGAAAATGTACCAACAGCACTGCACCAACAACAATGTACCGATAACAATGTACCAAGAACACTATACCAAAAACAAAGTACCAACAACAATGCACAAACAGCACTGTATCAACAGCACAGCACAAACAATACTGTATCAACAACACTGTACCAAGGATACTATACCAACAACACAGCACAAATAACACAGCACAAATAACACTGCACCAACAATACTGTACCAACAACACAGCACAAACAACACTGTACCAACAACACAG
>WIPJ01001781.1:232632-249517 GCA_018155075.1 Cassiopea andromeda
TATGCTAGATGAAGAAAAAGGGCAAGAATGGGGATGAAGGAGTATGACAAAGCCACTGAGACTTTGAGAACTTTGCTCAGTACCGTAGGCGACTGAACTGGACTAGGGGGGTGGATGCAGAATTAAGGAGTTCAGGGAATTATTGGAACAATGACCTCCAAGTCCTCCTTTGTCCTATACAAGTCTGACCATGCCACAAGTAGTCCACTTTTCGTGGTTGCTTCAGAATCTGGAAAATCTGGATGAATGTCCTTTTTTTAAGAAAGCCAGTGAAAACCTGGAAAACTCAGGAAAAGTATTGAAAGAAAATACAAATCAGAAAAAAGTCAGGGAATTATTCGTGGGTTACTTTAGATTGTTAACATCCTTGCAGCGAATTAGGCGTGGTCACTAAAGGCGTGGCTTTTAATGCATGTAGCCCACCAAAGTCTCTCGGCGGACACTGCTCCTTTGGTCAGGGAAAAGTCAGAGAATTTTCCTTTAATATTCTGTGGCAATAATTCTTGTGGCATTGATTTACTGCACCATTCATGATTAGTCTACCATACACTTTCTCGTGTTCGCACGTAGAAATTTGACTGTCTTTGCTCTTTCACACGACGTCCTGAAATCTCTGACGCTAAAAGTTTGTTCAAACTGCAGTGTGTAACAGCTAGTTGGTGAATTTCACATGCTAAACTTGCTTTAAGTCTAGATAGAGCAGTTTTAGCAGTTAAGATGTAGAAATCTACATTGTTTAGAAGGAAATCTTGCTTGGTTATATGATGTAAAACAATAAGCTTCTTAAGGCTTAAGCTACTTAATAGTTAAAGCTTTCATTTACAGTGTAGCAATAGGCCTTGGACTCTGGAAGAGTTTTCATGGCTCCTGTCCTGTTCTTCTGCTGAGCATTGCAGAGTACATATTGATACGACCGGCAAAGATACTAGTTATGGGGTCGTGCATGTCAAGACGAAGGTAATTAATTTTTCTTAGTGTATATCCACTTCAATTACGTATAGTATTGTTCAATGCTGCTGTACCACCTTATGTTCGTCTGTGCGCGATTCACTTGGAATAGATTTTGACTGTAGGGATTCAATCAATGTTTTATAGACAGAGATTCAATGAAGAGTGCTGGGCACGTCACAAAGTTATTCATAACTTTCAGGGGTGTGTTTATTTCCTATACACCGAATTGTATTTGGAATTCGGAAAGGGGTCCATGGGTATATTGAAAGACTGAATGCTGTCCTTGGAAAGCATGAGACTGGAGAAGAAACAGAATAAGAGTTGCATGCCATTTAAACTTTACTTTTGGGCATAATTTTATATAGCTTTCCTATATAGCTCCCAAATTTGGAGCTAACGATACAGAGCTTTGTTATCTCCAAATTTGTACACATCATTTTGCTTATATGCCATGGCCTCCAAGTTTGAGAGCCTATCAAACCTGCTTATGTTACGCTTAATTCGGGTACTTAGATCTCTCCTTCAGCTGCGCAAGAAAGACATAGGCCGATGGTACAATTAAAATTTAGCTTTGTCGCTTTTGCAAGGCTGATGGTATGGCTAATCAATTGCTCTTTGAAGCAGAACAATAATACTAATCATGATGTAAACTGAGTCTTCTTGCTTAGAATCGCGAAGCTTTTGTCTTCAAATTCTCTAAAATTCAAGTTCTTCTCAAAAGTTCTAGCAAGATTCATTAACATTTTTAGTTACAAATAAGAATTAACAATATTTACTTGGCAATATACAGCATGAACCGTTAAACAATGCATTTTTCTTTATTAGTACCAAATTGAAACAAAGAAGTAGTTACTGAAGTGCATTTTGATTTGTTTTAAATCGTACTCACTGGTTATTATCATCATTCTAGCTTTCACGAGCTTATTCAGAAAAGCAAAAGGCATTGCTATTCGGAAAGTTACTTTTGTTAATAACCTTTCCGCCATCTTGGAAGATTCTAGCCATTCTCGAAATGGATTTCCTCAGTTGATTTGCGCTCTCGAATAAATAGCCATTCTTTTCAAAACATGTCGTGCTAATGCTATGAGTCTTGGAAATCCCATACAGCTTCCAGGCGAACTTCAATGTATAGAACCTGCACCTCTTTTCCGCGTAAATGAGTCAATGCATAGCCTCATTCCAGTGTCCATCAAGCAACCCAACACCCGTTGTATCCTCTATGTGTCGTGTGTCTGGGGTTGCTAATGAAATTGATTTGGATCACTTACGCCAAGCCCGCAGCTCGAACACTTGAATACATTTCTTTAGACAGCTTGCGGAGTTTAACCCACATGGAGACAATATTCACATAGTCTCAAAATCAGTCAACATCAGCCTCCCTTGTATTATAACCGAAAATCAATCCTAACTTCTTGCTTGCTTTTCTTTTGCTGTAATCAGATGGCAAATCAAAACCAGTCACAAATCCACTCTCTATCTTATTTTCGATTTCTGCTATTCTCCGTAAGCCGTATGACATAACATCAGCAGTTTCAAAAGCACGTTCGCCGAAGGCACCACGTAAAGAAACTTCTAGGCACCCTTCCTCGTCTTCTAGCTTTCTACATTTGAAACCACACTCCATTAGTAGGGCTGGAAATTTGTCATGTTTCTCTAGGTGTGGCACTCTGATTTTCGCTGCAATAGTGAGATCTCTCCCCACTCGCGTTAGGTCCCAAGTGACGAATCCATACTTCTTGTCGTATGCAAAGTGAAGATCGCTTCTTTGTAAACCGCGGTTAATCCCGCGATAAACCTCGCAAAATTCTTTGAATCCCTTAGACAGATCACCACCTCGCTTACTATGATATAGACCGAAATGGCAATCTCTGTTCACTGTGAGGAAAGTGTTCATGTCTGTACTGACATAAATCCCACGCGCATCAGGCCAGTGTCGGTTGATTCCAAGTTGCAAATCCGACTCCGGTCTAAAAGACAAATCTTTAGGCTGCAGTTGGCACAATAGTTTTCTGCCAAAATTAGCCATTGTTGTAGAGTCCTTCGCTGGAATATTGGAGAGCAAACCTGTAGGCCAAGTTGTCCTACGCAGGTTGGTTACAAAGAATGGAGATCCTAGTAAGTCCAGTATCCCTTTACACCTTCTGCTGAGAGGAAAATACCCCCCTTGGTATCGAACAGGGAGAAGCGCAAAGGACTGGAGAAATGCTTTTTCAATTCCCCGCCTGTCTTTGAGTCGGCATGACGGTAGAAATAGATACTCCTTAAGAGAACGGGATACGTGAAAATGCAAGGATCTGACTAGCCGTGACTCCAATACACATTCAATGGACGATTTAGACGCATCGAAGGAGAAAGGGAATCTCTCATGTTTGATTGGAGGAAATCTTGCACAGAGTACTGGGTCGAAAACTCCCGAGAAGGTTGTGTATGTAAATACATCTCCAGCTATCAATGATATGCGCTGATCTTTTCTCGTCGTAAGCGCTTGCTCAATGTTGAAGCCGAGTGGGGTTTCGATTCCTTTAATTTTTTCAAACAAAGATGAGGCTATTATCTTTGTCAATATGCGCTGCTGAGTCTTTGTCAATGCCTGGCCTTTAGCTCCTAAAAAAGCAAATACATCCGTATCAATATTGCTATGGTTAAACAACCTGGTACTTGAGATATTTGTATTGTGCACGCATAACTGAAGGTCTTCTTCTAAAAGTTTCTTAGAGCTAGTTCATACGATGAGCTGTAGATGAACCGAACCTATGCATTTAGCAATTTGAGTAGTTAAGTTCATCTTTGGTTCAGTGAAACCATAGAAAAGCATCGGCTCGAGCCATAGTCACGCTGTTCATTGGTTCAACACTGGCTCATCCCCTTCGGTCGCGCCATTGTTGAACCAATGCTATAATCGGTTCGGGTCATCTATGGCTCATCGTATGAACTAGCTCTTATTTTTGGACCTCTTTGCATCAAATTCCTAGCATTTCCGTAATTTTCACTGCACATATGGTGTCATAAAAGTGGTACAGACACAAAGAAACATCAACATTCTGAATTTTACCTTTAATTTTGGCTAAAACTCTAGACTAAAAGCACAAATAAGGTGGAGAAGAAATTTTGTAATTGTGTCTATGCGAGTCTCTGCTTGAATGGAATCTGCTTCCTAATTTGTAACTATTTGCAGCTAAAAATATCTTCACATTGAAAAGTTCCTTAAGGTTTTTCCGTTAGTAGTATAAATTCTTTAATTATTTCGGCCGTCTACATCTAGGCTCTTTATACAGCGGTTCATTATGAAACAAAAATATTCATCACTGCAATTTATGCCTGACATTTCTGAAAAATTATTTTACCTTCATTTCATTCTCTTTTTTCTTGCCTGTTCGCATCGTCAATATATAACATAACGAAAGGAGAAGGAAAGGGAGGAAAAAAGAATGAAAACAATAAAACCAAGATCGAGAGCGTAAGATGGCGTCTTGCAAAATATGGCATGAAATATTACCTTTTAGCATTAGTCTGCTTGCCATTCCTCTATTCTCCGCCACCGCGGTGGCTGGGCTGTTTTTACACTCCCCGGTAACAATCTTTCTATGGCGTTCTTTCTTTCGCTGATTTTCAGATTGAGATCTTCGGCCGTTGAGGGTTATACGTATGTAGTAGTTTAGCACCCATATGGATGCAAACACCGAATTGACTAAGGCACAGAATGCTTCGTTCAACATTTTGTTAAAACTGCACATCACCTAACACCCAAGTTATCCATAAGGGCCTTAGCTCTGCTGTCTTCGTTTTATCTTGTGACGTCAGGTGAAATGACCGTACAAGCAACGAGAGGTATGGAAACTACATACAAAGTCTACCTTAAAGTGGTATTCTCTCTCCTTTTTCTCCCGTACTAGAAGTATCCCACACTTGCAGTCATATGCAGTATTTAGATCGCCTATTAGTAGGGGTGATTTCTAGGGGGGCTCAGGGGGCGGAGCCCCCTTTTCAAAGTTTCCGCTCATTTGGGGGGGGGGCTCAGCCCGCTTAAAACTCTTGCATTGGCTTGGCTTTTCAGAGTTTATTGGTCTTCCTTCAAAAGTGCTATGATCAATTGTGCACTGCTATATGGTTATTGAGGCATTTCTTATTGTTGATTACATCACAACAGCATTAACCTAAATTATCATGTTTCCATCTTTGAAAATATGGGTGTGGTTGTAGCTGAACCACACCCAAACTGTGGGTGTGGTTGTATCTAGAGTCCCCTTGTTAAAATTTTTAGAAATCACCACTGCATATTAGCTTTCTCATATTAGACTAACCTATAGATAAAGCAATGCGTGTAAAGATGCCCGTTCAAAACTTTTGTGGTAAAAAGCTCGCTGCCCCTCCTAAGGTTTTTGAGGCATGCTAGTTGAGTGGTACATCAATTCTTTTATGTCATTTCAAATTATTTAAGCAGGATATGCAGCTAAAAGCTGATTTCTATACTGCCCTGCAAAATAATACAAAAATAAATAATCTAATTACATTCATATAGAAAGGAGAAACTACAAAAGAACTAAGCACAATAATACAAATAGAAGAGAAAATTAAAAAGTTATGAGTTAGTTAGCTAGAGTACTAATTTTTGATGCTTTTTTGAGGTTAGGCATAAGAGTGATTCTAAAGAAATCTATCGAAACCACTGTACTCTAACCCAAAATGTTTGTGTTACAGCATATTATTTATTTTATCATTTATTTATTTATTATCTAGTTATCTTATTATTTATTTATTTTATTATTTATCTATTTATTATTTATTATTTATTTATCCTATTATTTAGTTATTATTTATTTATCATATTATTTATTCATTTTATTATTTATTTATTTTATTATTTATTTATCTTATTATTTATTACTTATTTATTTTATTATTTGTACCATTATTATTCATTTATTCTATTATTTATCAATTTAATATTTATTTTATTATTATTTGTTCATTAATTATTTATTTATTCTACTATTTGTTTAATTATTACTTATTTATTTTATTATTTGTTCTATTATCATTCATTTATTCTATTATTTATTTATTTTATTATTTATTTATTTTATTATTTATTTATTTTGTTATTTATTTATTTTGTTATTTATTTATTTTATTATTTATTAATTTATTATTTATTTATTTTATTATTTATTTATTTATTTTATTACTTATTTATTTATTTACAGCTTCTTTAATGTTGAAAAGCAAATGAAAATATAGCTGACAAGCTAAGTAATGCCAACAAAGGAAGAAAAATTATATGGTTTTCTTTATAAGACAAAAAATAAAACTATGAAAACCCTAGTCTATTACTTAAAGCTTTACACAATCTGCAGATGCAAATACTTCCATTCCATGCTAGTTTGCTGTTTGAAATTAGTTAGTATCTTTGAAATTATGTAGTGCATGAAGTTAGGCATTTTGATTGGAAGTCTATGCAGCCCGCCTACAAACAAAATTTATCCAAAATTTTACACCTTCACAGCGCTTATGGAGTCGTCAAATGAAGAATAGATAGAAAACTACAATTGTTGTTTTGAGAAGTTGCATTTTAGGAACGTTGTCGCAGGTTTTATGCTATTTGCCTCCTAAAATTTCTGTCTACCACGTCCCTGGGCTTCAAAGCCAATCACTTCCTTGTTTTATCTGCTTGTCTTCCAAATTGAAATGCATTTGAGGAGCACAGGGGAAGAAAGGTCTAATTCTACAGGGGAAAAACGGTAAGTCCACATTTTGATAGATTGATATCGATAGCTGATTTGATGTCAGAGAAGCTCGAGTTCAATTTTCGAGCGTCGTTCCATTTTCGTGTGTCGTGTTTCGTTCAATTTTCGAGCTCGAGTTCAATTCCATTAATTTTTGGGCTGGATATGAACGTGATTCGGCTCAAAGTACGATACTTGTTTTGCAGAGCATGATGGGCACTTCAATTTTTACAGTCTGAAATATGATGTAATCAAGTTTAAAAAAGGCAATTTATTTATGTTTCTTTTGCAGGTGATAAATCATTATGGTTTGAAATGCATTTCTGCCTTTTCTCCAATTGTTTTTAATGTGACTTAGATCATTTTCCCATTTAGTCTTCGTTTGTGCTTCCTCAGTGCTATGTTTTTTAATCTCTTCCATGAAGTCACAGTGAGAAGTATGATGATTATTATGATCCTGACGAACCGTGGCATTATGGCGATCAATCTTGGCAGTTTTACCGTGCTCAGGACATGGAAGCGTTTTATGAATCAGAATTTCAGCCCGATGCACCAAAAAGAAAGAAAACTGCAGTATCCGGAATCCGAGGCAAAATCGAGAGTCTCAGAAGGAGTTTCTTCAACCAAGGTAGCAGCCTAGAACAGACACCGAAGCCAATAAGAAGAGACTCGAAAGGCCTTAAGGGGAAGTTCCAGAATTGGAGGCGTAGCTGGTTCGGTCCTGAGCAATCGCCAATAACGTGTCGTAAACTTTCCTTTAATCAGAAAGTTTACGGCTCAAAGGATGAACCAGGCATGCTTGACGGAAAGAAATTCAGGTGAATACATATCTACAAGATAGGGCTCAGATCGCGATTGGGTGAGAGAGTTTAAGTCACGTGCCAATTTTCAGCAACTAACCAATGATTAAACTTTCAATTCGATTTGTCTACACTTACGAAGATTATCATTGGTCCGTTACTGAAAATTGGCATGTGACTTTGCAAGCTCTTTCTTCAAATCAAGATTTGAGCTCTATGTCCATATGTGCAGCATTTGAATAATTTTTGTTGCATATAAATCAATGGCAGAAGCCAAGAACACAAAATTTTCTTGATATACACACGAAAAGAGGTCTTCGTGAGAAAACCTGTATGTATTGCCTCAGTGCTAACACAATAGATTGAATAAAGATAAAACTCAAATAGTAAAACTTAAGGCCAATACGTTTGTAGCCATCATAGCATGTTTTGAGCTCACAACATCAACAACATAAATGGCGTACTTAAGTGTACGAACCTAACCCGTGCAGTACTGCACGATGGTCTTTCAATACCAACTCTTGAGATAGTTATAAGCTTGTACGTTCTAGATTTCCTATGGAAAAGCTAAAGAGAAGTTCAAGAATCAATGATATTAATTTGAAGGTTTAGGTGCACAAGGAAATGTACTGATTTTCGTGTATAAAATTTTCGCTGACCTTAAATTGAAGAATGAAACATAGTCTTAAAAAAGGCAAAGGAAGTCCTTCCATATAAGGAAAAACTTTTTATGCTTAGATTCTTTGTAAAATTTCGATGTTTAAAACTCCAGTGTGTAAAATTCTCTAACGAGAGTAATTGATACAAGTAATTGATACAAGACTTTGGCAAAAACTTTCAAATATAACAAAAAAATTCTAAAAATTTGTCAATTTATACGAAAAGTTGCTTATGTAGGAAAGGTCAAAATTGTAACAGAAAGTTATGTAAAAATAACTCGGAAAAGGTGGTCTTAATCGAAACATATTAAGTAGAAGGTATTGCTGCTTGCATATGTATATGAATTTATATTATTTTCTTTATTCTTTTTACTTTTATAGATATTTATGTTAGAAAGCAATCGAATAGAAACAACAATGCTTTTAATTTTCCAAAACATGTTTCGGATTAATGCTCAATCCATAATCAGTTGGTGAATAAAATAAATCTATAGAACACATTAATAAAGGGTACACTCTATCAATCGAATAGGAATACATAGATCGAAAAAATGAATTAAGGTCACGAAAAAATAACGAAACAGTAAACAATGAGAGCTAAAAATTTAACGAAATATTGTAATGATATAATTGCTTATTAAGATTAGGCTCTTCCCACATTACATGCAATGCCTCCTTGATTTTTAGTTTATAGGCAGTGTTAGCAGAGTCCAGCGCTGCAAAGCATTTCTCATCACAAGCTTCTCTGCCCGCACTAGAACCTTTTAAATGCTTATATATATAAATTGTAATCCTTATGTCCTCTATAACTGATAGTGCTCAATACATTTCGCAGAGCGTAATATGAAAAGGGTTATATCGCACTTCAAAATGGGCATTTTTGCTCCCCCTGCTCTCCCCTAAATGAAAAGCAGGAGGGGCGCTTGCTCGTCTCTGTTCCCCTCTCTGGATCCCTGTAGTTGAGGCAAAGCTTTAAGTTCAAAGTAGAATCTGAATTCATGATTAAGCAGGGAAATGTCTTCAAAATAGCTATGGTGAAATTGAAATTGATTAACTGTATCTAAATATAAATTATACTCTTGCTTTAGTTTGAGCCAAAGCAGCGTAAACCGTCTCAGCGTTACAAGAAACTTTGTCGAAAAGCATGGTGAGGTGGAACAGGTCTATCGAAAGCTAAGCAAGCAGTCCCTTTCAGATGAAACAGTCTTGGTGCATGATTTGAGCCCCAAGAGTAAAGTCACGCCACAGAAGCCTCAACCAGAACATACCACAGAAAAGATAGCCCCAAAAGTTCCCACCATTGACGTTGAAGATGAAATCTCAGAAATCAAGGTGGGTACCGAGCTTGAATGGAACTTTTTGTGGCACTTGTTTATAGAAAATTTCAGTAACAGCCAAAATTGGATTTTAAAGGAATAAGCAATGTTGATGGAGACAAAAATCAATGAACCTACAGAACTACTTTTAATCTACATTTCCAACTTTATAAAACAGCTTTATAAAGTGTATAAAAAGTAGCTTCATCCCATACTTCAATGGTCTTCTGGGCTTAATAGCATGCTTGTATTTTTGGGACCAATGCCATTGCTGGAACCAATAGCATTTTTAAGACATATAGCAACTATTGGCTTGTCAGTATTTATTTGGTTAGTTGGTAAACACTGATGTTATGATCATGGGTTTTTGGAACTTCTGGAAAATTTTGTAATCTGTCACTAAATTTCTTCTGCTTCACCTTCCACTCAAAATGCCCTTCGGAACGTCACTGATTCTGATTAGTTAATTTCTCTCTTTTTTCACAGAATCAGTTGTAAGCCAGATTGGCTCTAAATATTTATCCTGTATGAATAAGTTTAAAATGAAAAACTAAAATCAATTAAGAGTAACATTTTCACATTATTTGTCTGAAAATTTAGATTTGAATAAAATTTGTTTTATCTTACTTGAACATAAACCCCCAAAGTGTTCTATTGCTAGGGATCTCTTTGAAATTGCAAGTTGAAACATTCTAAGACCAGGGATGTGCGGATGGGGGGTGTTCAATTGGTCAAAAACGCCCTCCCCAACAGAATGTGTCTCGGTACATCACTGGCTAAGACAATTTTAATAAAATTAAGCTTTTCATGAATATGTTATCACCTATATCTATACTTTCAATATCCATGCATCACTAAAAACCTTTAAACTTCCCATAATTTCCCACAAGTAGCGCTCTTCTATGGTCTTTTGCTTTTAGATCCACAATCGGAGTGCAGAGAGAGAATTTCTAACCAAGATCAAAGAGATCGGATCTCTTGATTGCTATTCTGATAGTGATGAAGATGTCTCAAGGTTAAATGAAGCTTTAGAAAAGAGTGCAGAGAAACTCAGGGAATACCAAATTGATGAAAATGTAAGTTCTTATACTACTTAAGAGACAAGGAACGGAGAGAAGGAGAAAAAGTGATGATGTGAAAAGAAGAAAGAAAAAAAGTTGAGGATCAAAAAGATGATGCACACTGCTTAGTTCAAATGACCTCGTCCTAAGTTTAAGTCACTGAAGTCAGCAAGTGCTGGAATTTCTTTAACGTGCTGTTCTGCACAAAATGCGCAATGCTGAAAAAGTAAACAAAAATACAAATGGTAGATTTCGGCCCGTTTACACTATACCGGATAGCTATCATCGCATCGTGATTTTTCTATCGGATAGGAGGTACAACTTGCACCATGCCAAAGCTATTGGGTAGGAGACGCTCCGCAAATAGAAGGAAAGTCACTTCGCTCTGTAGGTGATATGAAAGTCACGCCGTATTGCTTTAATGCTATGTGGTATAGTGCAAATGATCGCCCTATCCGACAGAGATCATTCCATGACGCAACGCGACGATAGAAGACGGTATAGTGTAAATGGGGCCTTAGTTATGAAATAATAGAAGAAACGTAAATGACATGTTAAGAGATTGTAGCATTTATCTATCCATGTTCGCTAAAAGTTAGCAGTACAATCTCATCTGCAGCCAAGAACTAAACTTTCAACATAGCATAGCTGCATTTATGGTGCAGTTCTAATGTTCTCTTAAAGTCCTGAGTAGAAGAAAGCAGGGATGTCTACACTGGGGGACAGGAGGGGCAGCTGCTCCTTCTACTCTCTTCCATGGGGGCAGGAGGGGCAAGAATTTCCATTCATACTAAATTCTCTCCATCTCTCTTATCTTGTGACAGGGCATTCTCTGGTGCTGTAGACAGTTTGGTTGAAGAACGTTTTACTGCGGGCGAGCTCCTAGATCCCAATTTGGCGTAGCATAACTAGGAGGCCAATATACTAAACATTGTCCTTCTAGAAAAGAGTTTGAAGACCAAAATCCATCCATGTGGAGGAACATACATACATACATACATACATACATACATACATATATACATACATACATACATACATACATACATACATACATACATACATACATACGTACATACATACATACATAGATACATACATACATACATACATACATACATACATACATACATACATACATACTTCGAAATATTAAATCGAAATATTAAATCGAAATATTAAATCGAAATATTAAATCGAAATATTAAATCGAAATATTAAATCGAAATATATTTCAACGATCTTCACAAGTGGTTTAAGCTCCTAATGCTTTAGAATTTCTTCAACGCTCTTCAGATATTTTGCATAAAATGAATTTCATTTGCATTGCTTACGATATTTACTTTTGTGCAGGACAGTATGATAAAGGGCAAAAGCGAAGCGGAAAAGAATGATATTGAAGAAGAAATCAATACGCAGACGGTCTTCACATCAGATAAAGACAAAGGAATCGTAGAAATCAAGTACGATGATGGGGAGGTTAAAGACGAAGAGGAAGATCGATGCGTGCCAAAAGATGAAGAGAAATTACAAGAAGGTTTGTCTCTTTTTAACGAAGAATACAATTCTGAGAATGAAGAGCCAACTGAGAGACGTAAATCAGCAGGAGGGGAATGTAGTGACGATCAAGGTGCTGTGCGAAATGGGAGGCAATCAGAGGACAGCGAAAGTATAAGCTCTATAAGTGAAGAAGAGAAGGAAGCTGAAGAAGAGCCGAAAGCAAGAAGAGTACTGAAAACAAGTGCAATATCTATATCAAGTGAAGGAAATCGCAGTGCATCGCAAGGAACAAGGATTCAGATAAGCTCTAAGGGACGAACCTAAACTGCTCTTTTAGGACATAAACAGCCAGATACTTCTTCTATTATGTATAATAATAATAGCATTATTTGATGATTTTATGAGTTGCTATCATGAGAAAAATATGAATTGAAAGAGTCTACTGTTGGTTCATCAGAAACTGCGAACTTCAGAAATCTGAGAGTTTTAGTTGCCTACAACGAATATTCTCCTACGTACTGGCGAAGCATTTCTCTTGCTCGACTATCAAGACTAGGCTATGATGGAAAAACTACGCGTTTTTTTATAACAAACAAACTCTTTGGCTTCAGCCTGAATGTTTCTTAATATTTTGTCAAATCCAGCCTTAGATGTTTCTTAAACGTTTCTTAAATATTAAAGACTTCCGATGACAATAAAAATCAAGATTGCGCAACTGCGATGCAAGAAATAGGTTCCTTAGGTTTCTTGAGGCATGTGATGGTTGTTGTTTCTATTTTCTTTCTAGTCTGATCAAAAATTTCCTTTTTCAAGTTATTATTTGAAACTCAGCCTGCCCATATTTCTTAAATGTTTCTTGACCTTTGCCCATTTTCATGTTTCTAATAGACATGTTTCTAAAGACAAAAACGTATGTTTCATGCCTTATAAGTCAAAGAATACTCATGACATGACAAAAAACATGGTTGCTATAACCATCTATTTTATCAATGCAATATTCTGTAAGAAGATCCCCTTCACATTCTATGACAATAGTCAACAATCAAAATCCTTCCAAATTTAAAAATAGCAATGATAACTTCCATAATATTTCTAACATAATATTCCTTGGAAGGCTATCCATTTTTGAGCTTCCGATGATACTTCACTCAGAATTCCATTAATTCTGAGTCTAATAATGCTGATTAGTGATATTGCAAAGTGTTAAGGCTGGTTTCCACTTAAACGAATGCACCGATTCGGTCGAGGCGGCCGGAGGTTGATGCATGCTTGCAAAGTGGTTATCGACCGATGGAAAAGTTCAAGCCATCTGAACTTCCCCATTAGACGATTCGGCCGAGGGTAACCGAGAGGGAATCCTCATCTGAACCTACTACACATGCACCAACCTCAGACCGCCTAGGCCGAATTGGTGCATTCGTTAGTGGAATCCGGCCTTTATAGCTGCCGTGGCATTCGGCTCAGATAGAAGTTGAGCTGGGTCCGAAAATTCATTGGTGACGTCAAAAAAGGCATCTGGGATTGAATGCTTGAGCCAAAGCCTAGACGGACCCTCAAAACTCCAAAAATGGGGGGAATGTAAGAAAATTGTTTTAAAGTGATGGTGCAAAATTTTAGTATGATACAACATCCAATACTCACACACAATACTATATTTCATTTCATTTTTCATTTCAGCTTTCATTTCATTTTTTATTTCATTTAAAAATTATAGTACAAGGAACTGATTTGCAAACCTGCCCTGTTTTTACACTAATTGCACGTAAAAAAGCTAATTACATCAGAAATGAAAAGAAAAAAGACTAAATTAAGCATCAGAAATGAAAAGAAAAAAGACTATATTAAGCTGTGTCCACACTACAAAACTAGCCCAGGCTCGGCTTAGGCTCGGCTCAGGCTCGGCCTAAGTGTATGTTGTGTCCACGCTACAAATGATAAAATGGGCCGAGCCCAAGATGCAGCCCAAAGTGTGAGCACAAACATGACTGACTGCTGGCGGGAAATTTTTGGAAGATGGGGAATCCCTAAATATGAGATTTTGCCATGCGTTCTGTTTATAAGGCAATGTTGAATGTTGATGTTGAACTGTTACATCGGCTCAAATGATTATTATTGCTACATGGTCAGCAGTAAATGCATTCATTCTTCTGATTTTCTCAAAATACTCGCAGTAATCAGAAGAAAACTGCCTGCTTTCCAAATTTTTCTCAAGAGTTTACTACACATTGTACACCTGTGTGATAGGCCTAGGCCGAGCCCTACTCAAAGCCTGGGCCAAGTTAGCCTAAGCTGAGCCCGGGTTTTTCGAGTCCACACTAGCATGGACCAGACCCAGGTTTTCGAGCACTTGGGCCGAGCCTGTGCTAGTTTGTGTAGTGTGGTGGTGCAAAAATTTAGAAAGTGATGGTGCAAAATGTTGGTATGACACAACATCCAATACTCACATACAATGACATATTTCATTTCATTTTTCATCTCATTTTTCATTTCATTTTTCATTTCAGTTTTCATTTCATTTTTCACTTCATTTTTCATTTCAGTTTTCATGTCAGTTTTCATTTCAGTTTACATTTCATTTCATTTAAAAATTAAACTACAAAGAATTGGTTTACAAACCTGCCCTGTTTTACACTACTTATGAGTAAGAAAGCTAATTACGTCAAAAATCAAAAGAAAAAGGAGTAAATTAAACTAGTTACGTAGTAAAAGCAGAATAAATTGAACTAAATAAGCGGCTTTATATGATTACGATTCTAGCTCTTAAGCTTCAATCAAAACACTCACAGCAAAGTTTTCTCACTATGACCTGTGCAAAAATCTACGTTGAGAGCATTGAAAATATATGAGTTGGATTTCTACAACTAAGAAAGCTCTTACTTTGCTTGTAGCGCTGGTTTAGCTGGATACGCTGTAAACAGCTTAAATGCCATTTCGCAGGCGAACTTGTCCTTGAAAAAGTTGCGTGATGCATGTGATGGAAAAAGGACAAGACTTATTTAGTCAGTGACTAAAATCACGTTGTGCAATACAATGCACAATAAGGCCCTCTCATTACAGTTTCGATACGTTGTAAGTCAGGTACAATTGCGCAGCGTCGTTTTAGGACACTGGATAAGCATTTCCGAACCAAAGGAATAAGGATCATACGCGATTTGGCTATTGAAAGCAGCTTTGCTCACTCGAGTGTACGGTCTTACGCTACAGAATACTATAATCCGCTTGAGAGGGCACTTATGCTATATTAAGTCAATGGCAAAATTTGCTGGTCGTGTGCATAATTGCTCCCGTAACAAGTTGTTTCTTTGATTCTTGAAATAAAACAACTTCAAGGACTGTAACCTGGCTGAATAGCAATGGGTCGTTTGGGGCTCAATTCCGCTGTACAAAGGTATGCCTATGCTTATTTACAACTCGGTTTCAACCTGTGGGAGAACGTCTGGAATAAAATAGCATTATCTTCTTAGATCCTACAACAAGGTAGGACACCTAGGAGCCATGGACATATGAAAACAGTATATACAAGACTGGATATTGCACTACAGGTGTAGCAAAGGCAATCTTGAGTGGTCACAAAGGGTCTCTAAAAGATATTGGTTCTCTAAGGGTCTCTTAATATCAATCAGATAGTATCTAACCTGCAATAGCTTCTGACGAACGTAATCTAATCATGTTCTGCATGTCGACCAATATTTCTTTTAGGAAAGCTTCGTGGAATTACATTTCGCTAACATATAACAGAACATTGCATTGCTTATGAAAAAGCCTACTGGACCATAGAATTAATAAACAGCATCCTTGGATTGTTTTGTAGGCAGAAAACAATCTACTAATGTAGCTTTTGTTTAGGGTGAGGCAGCAGCTATCAGATACTACATAAATTTCAGAAGAACTCTTTCAGATTCTAGTAAAAGGCAAGACTCTGAGTACTGTAATCGAAGTTAAACTTGAGCACTGACTTACCTGTATTGATTCAAGAAGTCAACGAACTGGGCCATCACTATATTCTCCATCGGTTGGAGAGTTATTGTGCTACTGGATAGGCGTCCAATCTCTATGATCATACCATTTATGCTAAAAGCAAGAAAAGATAATGAGCCTAAGCATTAGATCTAAATTTTACTTATATAGAGCCGACATCAGATTCTGATATACGTACAAATACACACTTTGAGCAAAGTGCTCTTTATTTGTAATATTACAAGATTGTATTAGTTTGCGACCTGAAATTAGACTCCTAACTTTGATGCTATCAATGTGATTGCAGTGCTGTGTAATCAAGCATGGCAACGTGTAAATCAGGAGAGCTAGAGCAGTTCATCAAAAATTTCAAGAAAGAAAGAATTCCTTCTTACAAAACTGATATCATGAATTTTACTGTTACTGAAATGAATTCAGGTTGCTGTAAAGCTGTTTTTCGATATGAAAAATAAAGCATAGCTTTATATAAGATATAGGACTGTCCTTTGCATTACTGATTTTAGTACCTCTTTATCAATTCTTTATTGCTAAATTACCTCTTTAAATCGATGAAGAACTGTTTTGATGCAGCATACACCAGGGGTCTTTTGAGGAAATTTGACTGATGGGGAACTTACACTGTGACATTGCAACCAGAGGTATGACTGGAGTTGTCACAACCTCAGAGAATAATGTAATAGGAACTTTCAGGCAAGGTTTAACTGAAGAACAAACACGTCAAAAACTAAGACATGATTCAGGTCTAATTTTATTGACAATTCCAGAGACACTTTAGAGCCACTTCCATATTTTCATAAAAACATTCCATAGTACGACATTGCCATGTTAAAGTCTGACACAGTCCTACAAACGTTTCGGACCCCATTCGTGGGATCCATAATCAGTGTAAAAAAACAA
>WIPJ01001781.1:255814-279761 GCA_018155075.1 Cassiopea andromeda
TACAAGGGTCGAACTTTACTTGCATATTTAAGTTTGACCCTTCTCACATTATATGTAATACCTCTTTGACTTTTACTTTATAGGCAGTGTTAACAAAGTCCAGCACTGCAAAGCATTTCAAATTGCAAGCTTCCCTGCAAGCACTAAAATTTTTGCAATACTTATAAATATAAGAATATAACATATAATTATATATATTACTATTATATTATAAATATATATACATTTATGTATTTATTTATTTGTTTTTTACTAATTTATCTATTTATTCTCGAAATGTTTCATAATTTCGTTGAAAACAAATCCTACAGAAAGCTCAATGGAAGTTCAAACTTTTAGACTAAAGACATTAAATTTTGCTTTTTACTGGACCAAGTAGTAGAGTGTTCATATTTTTGGCATGGAATGGTGTGAGGAATGGTAGACCATATTTATGAGTGAGGCTGCCACAGCACAGATAAGTTTGTATACAAACAGCACCATGATGTGCTGTAGTTTTTGACATCCATGCTTTCAAAATCTTGCAGAAAGTAAACTTTCTTCTGCTTGCTCGTAGGGGTGAGAGCTCGATAGAGGAGCCTACGCAGCAGAGCGTTGCGACGCTTCGCAATTCCTTGTTTGGAGGGAGTAATTCATCACTAGAGAAAATGTTGAGCCGTGGTATGGGTGGAACATTGTCAGCATCTCCAGTTGTACTGAGAAAGAAGCAAGTGACTGAAAGAAGGCAGGTTGTCTCCAATGTAGAAGTGACAAAGAATGGGGTGACATCAATGTCTGTGACACAAGCATATCGACTGGAAAGAAGAAGCGAATCAGATGCAACAGTAGGTACTTTTTAATTACAGGTGACCAACTTTTGCCAAGCCAAATTTTGGTGAAAGGGTCACCAATAAAGGATGTCTGTACCTTAAGGGAGGGGGTCAGGCCAGTAACCATGGGGTGGCATAGGGTGGCAAATGCCACCCCTGAGCAACAGGATGCCAGTTTTGTTGCTACCCCTGGGAACTCTTTTGCAATTTTTTATTATTACTTTGTAGCTAAGAAGAAATCTTCTCAACCTTAGTGCTTATGATATGCTAGAAAGTTCAATCTTTTCCTGCACACACATTATCCATTTGATTGTGATAGTTTAAAGTATGAAATAGCCTCTCAGATTTTGCCCCACGTGATGCTTTCGGGACAATTTTGCCACCCCTGAAACACAGGCCTGGCTACGGGCTTGGAGGGGTTTAGCAATGACGCGATGAAACGTGGATAGAGGGAAAGGGTCATTAGCTGCAAGTGGATATTATTTTTAAGGAAATTTTTAGTTAGCGAGGAGAGGGCATTTACAAGTCATTTTATTATTACCTTCTTTCGTTGAGGACTGTAAAACCAAAGAGACAATATGAAATAAAACCAACAAATATACTTCTTTTGAAAGGAACTTCTACTTTTGCACATTTTAAGCAGCTCCTTAATCATTCTCTAACTGAAATAGATTATTGCAATGAATATATTTTGCTTGCAAGAACACCGTTGTGTCTTTATTAGGAAAGTGTTGTGAGATTCTTCGTTATCTTGATGTGGCTGCCATCTTGAATTTCTGAAAGATGGTAAATGCGGGGGCGCGCATTGCCGTTTCTCTTGATCGAACAGGAAGACTTGCTCGCTCGGGAAGGCAAGACGTGTTGGTAGGCCTGAGGAAATGCTTGCGCTGGCAAGGCGAGTTTCTAGGCCTGAGGTTTGTTGCAATACGTGCTTGTAGGCCTGAGGTTTGTTGTTTGTTTAATCAAGGGCAGCAGCGTTAGCGTCGGATGGTACGCTTGCTTATTTGTACGGTACTTGTGTACGTTTAACTAGTGTGCTACTGTGAATGTTAACTAGTTGTTGGTAGATATAATTCTGAATTATTACTACCGATCAGAACTGTCTGATACAGTTCGTAAGGTGGCGATTGGTGGTGACAAGGGGAGGCTGGAGGTCACCTTAGGTTTTTATTACAGAAAGCTACGTTATTAAGCTTACAGAATGTAAGAAACGGCTATAATTTCTGTCCACACGGGAAGGGAAGGGGGCTATTCAGAAAAATTTGGAATTTGTTTAATACATTTTAAATAATTTACAGAGAAATGCTGAAGAGGCAGGACTCCTACCTACATTATACACAAGATTCGAGAAGCCAAAGAAACCAGGATCTGCATCAAAAGCACGCAAGTCTGGACTTGAACCCATAACATTTTCAGTGAAATTATCCGACGATGTTATAGATTAGGCCTAATTTATGCTTGTTTTCAAACACTCGTGAACACTCCGAGTTAAGCTTATCAGTCGTAATAAACTCCGATATCACATAAAGAATAATAAGTATGTTTTAAGTCACCATACTATCAGGTCAAAAGGAGTTTATGCATGGTGTAATAAACAGTGTGCATTAGAAAACATTTCTCTAGGTTAACTATGGTCCATCTGTTTCTTACGCTTAGTTTTCCATGCATTTCTTTGCAAAGCAGGCATTCCTTTAGGAAAGAAATAGGATAATTCTGGAGAAATACTGTAAAAATGCCTTCAATTTCCAGCATTCCAACTCCTACAAAGCATACGCCTAATAGTTTGAGCAAAGGACTGCATGGAGATGCATCCCAAACGCACAATTTGTAGAATTAGTGAGCCGTCTCTTGGTCTAAGCATTTCATTCAAGACTTTTGGGAAGGAGAAAGATAGTAAAACTCCTCAAATTCCTGATATTCCTACTAAGTCATTGATGAATATTTTCTACCAAAATCTCTGCATTGCATTGTACGTGTACAATGCAATTGTGTTAAAATTGAACAAATTTATCCCCATGCGGCAGTTGAAATTTCCTTCTTGTGTAGGATTTTCTATAGTTCCTGTCAATCGGATGAGTGCCATGAAATCCCACAGGCACAAAATCTTTCATGGCATTATAATCTGTTGTAGATTTTCTGCTTTGAATATTGTCCCAAATATATTAATTTTTATGCCAAAACACCAATGCTTGCAAATTACACAGCAAATTTCATACCCTGCAAGATTTGTCTGTGAAACAGAAAGTTAAGAAGCAATGATAAAATAGATGCAGTAGCGGCTACTAGGGGGGCAAGGGGGCACAGTGCCCCCAGGTGCCTGCGAGTCGGCAAATTTTCGGCAAAAGTAGTGAAACCAAAGGCCAAATACATAATTTTTTCACAAGAAAATCACTTTTTTGTTTCAGCCTAGATTTTCTTGTACACCATTTCTCATGAAAAACACGTGTCATCAACAAATTTCCCAAATGTTTGTTGAGTACACGTGATTCTTCTAAAGTACTCAGCAAAATCAGCCCCTTCGTCCCCCGAATTTTCTTGAAAAGCCGCCACTTATAGATTACTTACTTTATGAGCCTATTTTATACTGCCTGTTTATTTTGAGCTTGTGAGATCAGATTTTAATAGGTCTTTCCATCAAATATATTACTCAATTTGAGGCAATGCTTTGTAGGTAGACACTCTGCATATAGACGTTTATTTAAAACCAGTTTTACTGAAGGTTGATTAGTCTTGATTACACCATACCCCTGAAAGTAGCGTATGATTTTTTGATTTTGATAAAAGTTTTCTCTGTACATATTTATTTAAATGTGTAGCGCACATGTTCTTGAGTTGATGAGTGAAATATCATCTACACAAAACTTATAGCAATGCTTGAACTTGACGTTGATATATAAAGATTCTAGGAAAGAAACCGAGAAAATGTGTGGTGAATTAAAATTTGATGTAATTGTGTGTAAGGATTTACCTTGTCTGATTTGTCTATCGCATTTCTGCCTTAAACATTTCTCTTACGCTTCACAGTACATTCCCCTACCAAAAGTTTGGAGACGATTGGGAGGCAAAGATGGCGGAACATCAGTAAACGAATAACTTTCTCAAAAGCACAATGATGAGCTTTTGCCTACTTTGTCATTGTCAAAGGTCACACAATCATAGAAAAATTATTAATTCATTCGAGTATAATTTCATTATTTCGTAGTTTTTCTGCTTTGCTTTCCTAAAAATTTCAATTCTTTGTTGGCTAACCAGATTGACTCAGCACAGTTTCCACACGTCATAGACTAAACTGATTAAGTTTGTCAATTTATCATTTTGAAATTTGTTGCCATTTTTCAAATGCTCTTGCTATTGCCACTTATTCTTTTCTTGGAAAGTTAATTTGCTGTTTCTACTTTAAGGAAGCAATGTATTTTCTGCAATTTTGATATCAAAAGATTGATTAGGCCTTTGAAATGGCATGGCATTTTGTCGCAATGATAAAAATATATACTAACATTGAAAACAAGGGAGAAAATATAAAACAAGGCTAGTTCATGGCTTCCATTTTAGGAAAACTACGGCGGAAAGTCCATAAGCAAGTTCATACAGAAATTAAGATTACCTGAAGAAAGACCATGGTGATGTTAGGAATAACAATAAACAGCAAGCCGTGTACATGTTACTAATACTTTTCTCTGCATCTGTCGTGTACATTTGTTTCGCGCCGCAATCTACCACACCTCGTTTTCGTTTCACAATTTTCTCCATTGTTAATATTGAACATAATTTCCAAAAGTCAATCATCAAGAAAACTATGACCATCTCTGTGAGCAGTGGCGTAGCGTGACCTCTTCGACTGGGTATTCCATCATAAGCTTCTATAAGTTCTGGGTGTAGCTGGGTGTGGCTCCTTGAGCCTGAATACGACAAATCAGGTTGTTTAGTAAACATCCCGTATGGAAGGTTTTTTTATCGAATAACAGGAAGTGCGCATCACAGCGGAAGTAGTAGAAAATGACCATGTCAAAAATGTGAACTGAACATTGAACTACGCGAATGTTTCGAACTTTAAAAGACCAATGAAATCTATTAGCATTCACCACTTAAGCAAAAATACACATTATAGTGCCATTCCTAACCAAGGCTAGAGATTCATACGGTGAATAAACTGGCCTAAGGCGCCTTAGGTCAGGGAGGTTAATGAATAACTTACCTTTCATTGGTCTTCACAATTGCTACTGCCAGAAAAATGGCACACAAGTGCAATTATAGATTGCTTACTGCAAAACGCATAAGCATGGAACTCTCTGTTAATTCTTCTATAAATACTTTTGCATCCTTTTCAACAACAGGCATGATCGCTTTCATGAATTTGGAAGTGAGACTACGGCCGCGAGTTGCTCAATCACTAACCGAGGCTGGACGCTGGAAAAAATTCCGCATCTAATTCCATTGTTTTCGCAGATTAATAAGGAATTTATTGATTGAAATGGAGAATTTCGATTGGTTGAACACCGTCCAGGGTATTCACTGCGTATTCGTGCTAGATTTAAGTTTAACATGAACTTCTTCTCTCTATTAAGGCCTCGCAGCTTCAGCGTTCACGATATTGAAGTTTAGAAGAGCTAAAAGGCTGAAAGGCAATTACATTTGCCATTTCAATGACCATTTACGCTGTAGTTCTTTATTTTTTCTGAAAATTTTAGGGTATTTAGTGAATACCTTGAATACCCTGACGCTACACCACTGGCTGTGAGGTGCAAACATTTACTTAGTCGTAGAAACAAGCCGTGGACAGATCCTGCTTGACTACAGTTCTAGGAGTTCTGCTGTATTTTCTTTTCTTCTTAATTTTCTTCTTTTTTTGTAGGATGGCTGATCACCGTATTTTATATCAATATTCTATGCTTTTGTACCTTATTTAGCTTAGTATTGCAGAAAGACCAATTATACATTTTCTATTATTTAATGAGGTGCATAATTGTATTCCTTAATTACCATTAAATAAAATAAAGTTTAAATTTACACAACTAATTTATTTTAAGATGGCTAAAAATCATAAAAATTTAGCTATATACAGCTAACTAAGGCCAGCTATCGATATGAAATGAAATAACGATATAAAGTTAGATGAAACTCATCCTTAGATACAGCCCATCCTGCATATAAAATGTTTGCACAATCTACAATGACTTTTCATTGCGTAGGATTTTAGTTCTTTGTTAAATGCCACTAATGATCTGGACTCTCTAACATTGGAAAGTAGCATTTGCCACATTTTTTGACCTATTTATTACACTGTTTCTCCCCCTTTTTTCATTAGAAAAAGTTTATAAAGAGAACTCTTCAACACCGAAAGCAAAGCATTTTCACTCCTAAACGCCAACCCTCCTCAAGATTATACCTCACCTCCTTCCTCAACTTCTTATGGGTTAACGAGACAACTGGCCTTCTGCTTCTGGGGTAAATGGTCAAATCATCTTTATGAAGAACTCAATTTCATTTCTAAACGGTGGTATTTTTCTTTGAAATACAGCAGTAATGACAGCCACACAACGAGCGAAGATGAAAGAAAAAAATTTTGCTATTAGAATTCTTCAGTGTATGGTCAGCTTATTGTGAAAAATGCTTGATCTTCCTGTCCTCCTGCAAACTTCAACAGAATCACTTTGTTTATTTGCTATAAATTATATTGCAATTATGTTTTGTAAACTAAGATAAATTTTACTTTAGATTTAAGAAAATCTTGCATCTGAATTATAATTAATTGATTGCTTTTTTACTACTTTACTTATAGCTGGATAAGGTTCTTGCTTAATTTTTGTCTAATACGCTGATTTATCAGCCTACGAAGTTAGATTTTTATTCAACTATCACTAAAGCATAAAAACAATCAACATACACGTTTTTTATTCTAAAAGAAAGTTGCTTTTGATCCATTATTGAAACTTCTTAGCCTTTTCATAATTTCAGTGCCAACACTTTCCTAAGAGCTACGTTGACTTGCGTACATATGTTTTTATATAAGAAAACCATCTTTTTACCTGAGCCTCAGTTTTCTTAACTTTTCCCGAAATTGAGCCTGAGATTTCTTAAATATTTCTTAACTTTTTCTGAAATAAACTGGCTAAAATGAGTTAGACATTCACTATTAATATTTTATACTTGAATTGGAATTTCATCTTTAAAATTTTGAATGCAATAATGACGAAACATCGATTTATGGCCAATAAAAACACTAAATTTTGGAAATTGAGCGTCGTGATTTTCTTAAGATTTTCTTAAGATTTTGACCATTTGAGCCTCATTTTCTTGTAAACTTTTTTCTTATTAAAAAAAACGTGTATGCAAACTAAATGAGAGTGCAATAAAATTGCATGAAAGCCTGAAATGGTGATAACTCTTAGTCAACAACAGAAGACACACTGTTGAAGAAGGTAAGAAAAACATACAGAAAAATAATTGGTATTTGACAAAGAACCTATAGAGCTTCTTATGTCTCAAAAATCGATAATTGAACTTTCTTTATATGTTTGAGTGTTGATGTTCTTTTCTATAATAAAGTTTCTTGGCCTAGTACCGAAACTTTCTTAACTTTTTAAGATTCCAGTTTCAAAACTTTCTTAACACTTTCTTAGCAGAAATTTTGAATTCCAATGTTTTGCACATGCACGTTAATGGAAAGTGAAACAGCTCCATGTAATGACAAACTTAGTAGCCTAAATAACAGAGGTTAAACTGTTAGAAGGTAGTCAACATACTGCATATAACATTTTGTACACAGAGAAATTTAATTTTAAATACATGTAAACTTTCTTTTTAGACTGTCTTACGCTTCAAAAATCCAGCATTGAGCTGTTTTTATATTTCTGAGCAGTCGAGTACTACTGTTGTAGAGAACATGCTTCCATTAATTATCTGTTACAACAAGAAATCGGTTTACGAGCATCTTGTATTAGATACCCCAAAATTTAAGAAACTTTCAGAGCTACAAGGATATAGCTATAATGTCCGCAAAAGGTCTTGGAGCACTTTCTGTGATTTATGCTGTAGATGAACCACAAAATCCCCTCCCCGTACAGCAATGTTGTTTGAAGGTGATAGGAATAGCACTGGAGGGAGAAGTGATATCTTTCCAAATAGCTAAGGGCTTCGGCTATTGATTCAACATTGTATGAAAGGGGAAGGGGCCTCACAATTGTCATTTCTGCAGCAAAATAGGACGTGAGTGGAAAATTCCTAACACTGTATGGGTGTTCCAAGGACTTTTGGCAGACATTGTAGACACCAAACAGCACATTGAAGTCGTTACCTGGTGCAACGAAAAGCAGAACCAAAAATGATGATAGTATGTTGCTTCAGATTTAAGTTCGCACTGCTGACTTAATTTTTTTATTGTAATACTAATAGTTTGCTACATCCACGTTTTGTTTACGTTTACGTTAAAGTAAGAAACTACTAAGAAACTTTTGGAACTAGAATGTGGCCAAGAAATTTTTAATACAAAGCCTTGAGATGGTCACTTGTAAAAAAATGTGCACACGTTTTTTTTATAAGAAAATTATTATTTTGCCTAAGCCTCAATTTTCTTAACTTTTCACGAAATTAAGCCTGAGATTTTATTAAATTTTCTTAACTTTTACTGAAATAAACTGGCCAGAGTGGTTTACACTGTCGTTATTAATATTGTATGCTTGAATTTGAATTCCATCTTAAACATTTTGAATGGAATAACGACGAAATACCGATTTTTTTGGCCTATAAAAACACTTAATTTTGGAAATTGAGCCTCGTGATTTTCTTACGATTTTCTTACGATTTTGACGATTTGAGCCTCATTTTCTAATAAACTTGTTTCTTATAAAAAAAGCGTGTATTGGACGGTAATAAATTTTCTCTATATTTAATAAATCAAGCAGCCAGTATCAAATATATTAAACTGTCATTATTTTGAATACGGATATTAACGTCAATAATATCCTGTCTGGTTTGGAGATTAATGACATCTTTAGGGTTAGTGATACCTTTACGTTATTGCAACTAATGATAGAAGATACTAAACACAGATGATTCTAGCTGTACATGTCTTTTTTGTAAGAAAGTGATTTATATAAAATTAGTACTCAACTTCTCAAAAAGTTAAGATTTTTTGGATTTTTGTAACCTAAGAAAGTCTAGCAGTGCATGTATTTAGAATTAACTTCTCTAAGTATAAAATGTTATATATATGCTATGTTGGCTACCCTCTAACAGTTTAACTTCTCTTGTTTACTAAGATTTATCATCATTCTAAGTGTATATAGAGCTGTTTCACTTTCCCTTGATGGGCATGTGCACTCAAACTCAAAAATTTCTGCTAAGAAAGTATTAAGAAAGTTTTGAAGCTGTAATCGTGAAAAGTTAAGAAAGTTTCAGTACTAGGCCAAGAAACTTTCTTATAGAAAAAACATTTATTGCAGTTTTAAAATTTTCGTTCTTGCTTAATCTCCTGAAGAAATGTGCCTTAATGAAACAGTTTTAAACCAACAACAAAGGTATCTTCAAAACAATTTTACAGTATTATTTTGTATGTTCAAGACCACTTTTCGAATTTTCAAAGGCTATTCAAATTGTCGAGACTACTACTTGAATTTTTAAAGCCACTATTCGAATTTTTAAGAGGACTATTCAACTTTCTAAGATCAGTTTTAGAAGTCAGACTCACTCTAATCTAGGCTTTGGTAATAGTAGTAAGAAGAGAGCTGCAGTTACAGTAAACAAATTTTAACTACACAGCAGGGATGTCTTTTTTGAGAGTGAGGCGTGACGCTCCAAACGTTTTTGAAACTGCAAGAAACTTTGGCACAATGTACAAGATTTAGCATCCTGTTCATCAAGGCCTTTTAGAAGAAATTTAGAACTGCAAATAGGATCCAGCGATGCTGCGTGGAAGAATTAAATCCTGGTTGCAGATGGCATTGATCAGCCTGCTTTTGGTGAAAATGGGTAGGTAAATGTCACTTCCTTTCACAAATCCATTTCTAGTTGTGTTTCATCTATATTCACTTTCTTACACGCTTGTTAGTTGCATAATAATTCTTTTTGCTGCAGTTTTTTGTTCGTAATGAATAAATTTTTTGATAGCTGCACGTTTTGTGTAGAACTGCACGTTTAGAAAACCTCAGCTGCTCATCAAGCACGCCGGAACGATAGTGGGGCAAGGCAGCAGAGCAAAAGGACACCAGCTTGTATGGGAGCCTATTTGGGACACCACCTAGCATAGGCACCTCTTTGGGACCCAAGACACATCTTTGAGACATTCTCGTTTTATCTTCTAGTAGGGCCTATATCTTACAGAATTATGCAAATAGCTCTCTCTTTCAATCATATTTTGCTTGTTTATATAGCATATTTGATCTTCTTTGCATCATATCAATGTCTAAAAAGGGATAATGTTGCATTTCAAAAAGGGTACTTTTGCTCCCTCTGCTCCCCTAAGCGTTGTTCATCCTAGTATTTCCTTGACCTTTTTTAAGTTATAAGTGGTTAATCTTTTACAAAACACTTCCCAACGGAAATTGTCTTCTCTTTGGCATCGAATAGTAGAGGGTATAATAAGGAAGAGGGTTAAATCTCTTGCTAAAAATACATAATGATTGGGGGATTGTTTAGATAGGGGGGTCAATGTTCAATAGACGGTATGGGGACCCAAACATATCAATAATATTGCAATCAGTTAGAGTATAGTATAATTATAAGGTATATAGTTTGCTTTGATTTCCTTACTTGTTACTTACTTGTTGATTTCCTTACTTACTTGTTAATTTACATTCACGATGCCAATAAATTTTAAGAACATATCCTTTTTAAAACTGTCAAATCTTCAGGTTAGTAAAATGTGGGGTTGGATTTTCTTCAAAATTGCTTAGTTGGGAGGGGTGCTTAATAAATGAAAATGGGTGATGAAATAATAAAAAATTTGCAATCATGGGCCCCCTACGATTATATGCCAAAGAGTAGGCACGTCTCTGCCAGACACTATGGGTGAACTTTAAAGAGAGGAGCATGCCTTGGAATATTTGCCTATAGATATAGTCTGTGCAGTGTTTACTTTCGGATAGCTTATTCAATATAACTGATCATAGTTCATGGAAACCATTTTCTACTCGATGAATTAATGTTAAATGAGCAAGATTAAGCGAGAACGTCCAACTTTTGCGTGGAGTCTTTAAGTCAAAGAGATCGCTAATTCCCTGTCGCAGAACCTTAATCTGGCTACGTTATTGCAACTGAAAAGAGAATATAACTAAACACAGAATGGTATTACTATGAGGTCAGCGGAACGACGTGATGTAAACCGTTAAGGCATTAAACGCGCGCCCTTTAAATGCCGCCGATACGTCCTCATCCAAATATGGGTCAATTCACAAGCATAGGAGAAAACGCATGATTAGCAAAGCAAAGTCTGAATAACTTCGATTGAAAGATCAGCTTCCACAGATTTCAATGCTGCATAACAGACTATAATGCAATGGAACAACAGTGGAGAATCCTGAATCGCATACTCTTTTTTTTAAATAGGAAACAGTCTGCGTTAAAACGATTAATTCTCAGTTGGGTATTTACTGAAGAAGCCACGGCAATGCCTAGTTTAGAGTTGTTTTGGCCATTCTTTGTGGTTTTGGAAATCTTGAGTGTGGTCTTGGAAGTTAAAAATTGTGATAAACTTTCTCACGTTTTGATATACTTCTTATTTCGCATGTCTTTTTGCTTCTTGGTCTGTATATGCTCTATGTAAATTTTGAGAAGTGTGCAACATGTTTTTCATTGCGGCGTCAAACTGTGAAAGGTGCCACATGAATTTCTGGAGTGTTTGAAGGGCGTGGCCCAAAAAAGCTCAAGTAGGGTGTGGTCAAGCTCTTCCATAGCATTGCGTGGGCATGGAAAATTTCTTAACATAAGCCCTCAGCTACGGATTGCACGATTTAATTAGAAAAAAACAGATTACAATCAGCTTTGGTCTTACCACCCTCTGCAATATAGTATCCACTGTAACAAGGAGAATACGTTGCAATTTCAAAGCAACAACTAGAAGCAAAGTATTGGCAAGGATATTTTGCACATAAGGTGTGGGCGTGGCCTGGAACTATCAGTCGTACTACACGAATCTGACAGAAAAACACAGTTGATAGGAGAGTAGAACTTGAATGGCAAAAAAGCTGGAAAGGTTCAATTCTGGATGTTTGAGACCTAAGAAAATCGAAAAATTTATAAGTATTTAAAACTCGAATTAAGTCTATAAAATGTTATACAGGATTCGTACAAACTATTTTAAAAGCATTTCTAAAACTTTTCCAAAGCCAAATTTCCAAAACGATGAAACACATTTTCGTTCGCAATTTGAAACCTCATGAAAATAGAAAAAATGTTTTTAACGCCATATTTTACATTTTTCATGGATTGTGTTTTGTATTGTAAATAGCAAAATGAACAAACATAGTATGAACATTATTCAATACGACACTAAATTATATCCATTTTGGGACATTTTAGCGTTTTCCGATATAAAAATCCAAAACTTTCCCATAGTCATATTGAAAAATTCCTCTTTCCAAAACTTTCCAAGTCCTGGAAAATGGCATTATCAATTTCCATAACTTTCCAGAACACGTACGAAGCCTGTTTATACATACCATGTTCGCTTTCATTCGACATTGTATCTTCTGCTATTGCTACCGTTATCGACTGTCTTTTAGTTTCCACTACTGTACATAAGCAAAGCATTGGAACTTAAAACATCTTGCTAAGAATATCATACGACTGCTTGATTCTGGAGTCATGCAAAAAGTAGCTGAGAAAACTTCCGCACATTCAAATCATTAAAAAATTACTAAAAACCATGCTTGCAGGTTGCTAGGAAATTTTCCACTTTAATCGCTTGCTATTACTCGAATCATTATTATTGCTTTATATTTCGACTACACGTTTTTTTTATAAGAAAATCATCATTTTGCCTGAGCCTCGATTTTCTTAACTTTTCCCTAAATTGAGCCTGAGATTTTCTTAAATTTTTCTTAACTTTTACTGAAACAAACTGGCTAGAGTGGTTTAAACTATCGTTAATAACATTGTATACATGAATTTGAATTCCATCTTTAACATTTTGAATGCAATAACGACGAAATACTGATTTTTTGCCTAAAAAACACGTAATATTGGAAATGGAGCCTCGTGATTTTCTTACAATTTTCTTAAGATTTTGACTATTTGGACCTCATTCTCTTATAAACTTTTTTCCTAAAAAAAAGTGTATTGCATTGTATTTATGACTATGCATTTATCAACAATTTCGAATTTTCGATGTACGTCTTTAACATATCCCTCTTTATCAATAACCGGTGCACCGCCCTTGTAGAAGAGATACTGCTATCTGAATGGATAGTAAATACAAAGATTTGAAAATGATGAAATATATTAGTTCTAAAAACCTAAGAGAATTATATTACTTGTTACTTAGCCCGGTATTTATCGGCCTCATAGGTCCATAATAAATTTCTGAGGTACTGAGCACTTACAAACTACTTTCCTATAAAAAACGTTTAGAACTAGAACATAAATTGAAATCCTTTTCATCTCAAAGCTGAAATTGCAGACACACATGTAACTTGTTCTGCTGGCAGGGGCGTACCGAAACAGTGGGTCTGGGGTGTCACATTCCACCCTTTTGCCACAGTCATCAATAATTTTCTGGATTTTCAGTCAAAGCAGGCATTTAAGTATCATAAATTGTAAGCAAATCTGGGAAATTCTGTTGGTGAAGTCAGGGTGTCCACTGAGGTAAAGTTGAAATTCTAGCCAAAGGTTCAGAAAATGACCTTTATCCAGCCTTTTGGGCAGAAAAAACATCATTTTTTTTCCAGCTATACCATGAATTTTGATATGAAATTCCAGCCATTTAGGATGCGGCCCGGCTATTGTCACATAATATTGAGTGACCTTGAAATTTCCAACAAATTTGAATTTCCTATATAAATTCAATGTCTTCTGGTAAACCACCCCTAGAGGGTAAGGATCTACCAACCACCCTGGCAAAACAAGGAAAACTTCAAATCCTGGGTCGACTTGGTGAAAACAGGCCTATCCCACGTGATATTCAACAATCTTTTTTTCTTTAATCCTGTTTCTCGATAAGACTGATTTTCTTCTAATAATGCTGTTGATTATTGTTAGGCCCAAAAATAAAAATTCCAGCTTTTCCAGCACGAGAAAAACCTATGGTTTTCCAGCTTTTCCAGCCAAATTCTGAAAAAGGATCATTTTCCAGCTTTTCCAGCCGGAGTGGACACCCTGTGAACTTCTTTTCCTGCACCTCTTGACTCAATAGTCCTTTGACACGAAAATAGGAATGAAATGTTAATTTTTTTCGATTTTACCTCCGTTTCCCCCAAATTCCTTGGGGCTTCGAGGGTGCCTCTAAGAGGACTTTAGTTCTGGCACGAGCATTTAAGATCGGATGCCCTTCCTGACGTCACCAATGGCCTGCGATGGGCCTTCAAACCAGGACCACGTTGGCCTGAGTCAAGTGCAGTATCTCTAGGCCACGGCTGGTCTAAGAATGAAATGTTTATAGAGGGCTGAAATTGCCAGCACTGCAATTTGATGACAGTTGTGATTGTTACTTGGCTATCCTAGAATTAAAAAAACCTCTAGAACAAGAATCAGTTTCAAAATTAAAACCTGAATTCTGAGCTGGGTTTCTTATAGATATGGCTCTAGTTTGTTCCCTTACTAAGCCACAAGAGGGTGTCTTCTAGAGATTCGAAACAACACACGAAAGAATAGTAATTGACAATATTTGCAATCATCATTTAATCACTAATAATTAGCGTATAATTTACCAACAATTATCAAATATCGTTTATATAGATAATATTTAGATATTTTAGATACAAATATCGGAATCTGCAACTGCTAGGGGTCCTCTCAAGTTATCCGGTTTCGCAAACAGTTACTCATTGACTAAGGGTTCAAAAGGTAAACCCATCCTAATAAAAATGGCCGTAGCGAACCGTAATTAATACCACAATGCGCGCATTTCTACACGTTAACGTTACATAAATAAAGGGCGACTCTATTTCATATCAAGAAGTGCGAGGGTAAAATGGGGGCACAATAAAAATCTATTGATTACTATACAACTTTAAATACTGTGCCTCATAATTTTGGCATTTTGCTATGGGTGGGGTGTAGGGGTTACAGGGCAAGGGGCTCTAGTTGGGCGGCTAAAATAAGGGTAGAAAGGCTCTATAATTGTTTCTGAAGTAATTTTAGACCGCTGGTATATCTTTCAAAATTATTCTGCTATAAATGTAGTAATTTTTTTGGAAAATACTAGACAGATTTTGAAAACAGAACTGAGGTTTACTGTTTTCTTAATCCCCTGATCGCGTCTTTTGCCTACGTCATTGTAGCAATAAGTGCAAGGCAGTCTAACTTGTTGGTACCTTAACATCAGCTAGGCTGAAGGGCTAAATGAAAGTAATTGATGCTTTCTCGTTCCTAATCTGAACCGCAACTCGGCCCATGTCAGTTTGCTGCTAACTGTTGTACAATGCAATTCAATGAGCATCAAACGCCCTGGTCCTAGCTATTTTAACCACAAATCTTTGGGTGGCTATCTTGTCATAGTCCTGCAAGGCTAAATTTTCACATATCACTTGTCGTAGCATTTTGGACCCTTTATTAAGAACCGGGATCCTGGTAACTGGAATCACCTCACATACGAACATGAACAGACTCAATTCAGAATTGCAGGTTCTATGTGCGGGATTTTTACTGTAGGACAAGGTTTGCATGCAAAAATCAATATTAGAAATGGGACAAGGAGCCTCTCATTTCCTAGTCAATTATCCTAGTTTCCCTACCGCCGACTATTTGAAAACTCCGTCATGTGAAAGAACAACAAATCTATATTCCTAAATGTTTTGACTTAAGAAGATCCAGCCCCCAGTCCCCAAAGATTCGTACTTTGCTACTGGATCCAAATTCAAATTAAGCTCTGGAATATTCCTGAATGATATATGCTTGGTTCTATACATAAAAAGGGAATTGATATCGTTCCAACTTCAAGACCGGATGATCTTCGTGGTCCATCGAACAGGCCAGGTTCTCCAGCGCTCAATCCCATTCAATCGAATGTTCGTGCTTGTATAGCTATCTTTTCTGGTCGTGATTTCATTTAGCTGAATACCAACGCAACACCTTACGTTGTCGGCACTGTACACGAGAGCTACGATCAAGACCGCTAACCCCATAGCATCATTTGCTCAGCAGGGTTCTGTCAAAATAAACAGCTCACCTACAAGCGCAGCTAACAACGACCATGTCCTCCTTCTTATGGTACACGACACGATCGTTATGGTCCAAATACAGCATAGCGATGCTTCGTAACTTATCGGGCACGCAACACGCTGGTTTCATAAACTGCGAGTTCATACTGCTAATAGTACTCTGAATAACAGCGTGACTTGTAGGGTTCAAGTGCCCTGGTATTGGATATGCGCAGCTCCCTCGGCAATAGTATGCCTCGTAGCCTGTTGGAGCCATGATCCAATTGGTCCATCCAAAATCCTCAAAATTAACGTACATCTTGCGCCGCCTGCATAGCGCTTTGTTTCGCCTACGTAGATGATGTTTGCGACCCTTTCCTCGACCTCTTCGAGCACCCCGTTTTCTCCGGCCCCTCATAATATCTTCATCCTTCTTCTTTGTTTTGTCCTCAGAAAATATCACCAGTAAGCCTTTCTCTTTGTCTCTTCGATTACGCTTGTCGAAACCTACGTCGCTAGGCGCAACTATCTTCCCATTCGACATATCCACAACGTACGCGGCAAGCTTCATAACATTCAATCCATCTTTTTGAAGTCCACGTGAAAAATCACCAATGTTGTTAAATGAGATCCATTTCTGGTGGGGTACTTCTATGTTGAAAACTTTTGTGGCCAGACGTGTAACTTTTAACCGCTTATACGATGTAGTATTCGAACCAACTTCATCTTGCTTTGGCGTAACACCGAGTATTACCACTTGAAACAACTTCTTACGGTTACTACCCCTTGATCGACGTCGTAACCTGGACGCAACCTTTAGAGGGCTCCAAAGCAGTCGAAATTCGGAATTGAGGACTTCTTCTTCTTTTGGAATACTCCCAACATTGAAATGGAAGACTTGATGCATGACATGAAAAAGGTCCTCGTTGTCTGTATCTACAAAAATAAAATACAGACGGTGAGACAGAATTTGCAATTAATACTCAACACTAGCGCTTGGTTCACTAAAATGCTGTTGCTATTTATATTAGTATGACACGGATTTCTCACTCAGAGTGGGCTTATAAAACGTGTTTCCACTGTTATTTAACATTCCCAGCATCTAAATTCTGTTAATACTTTCCTGAACTTTCAAATCTGAAAATCTAATATGCAAATTCGATGAGAGTCAGTTTTCTCAGTATCTTGAAAAGAAAATCTGCTCCATCACAAGACGATACAACGCTACATGTTTTGGCTCTACAAACGACCATTTTCACGTGGCTTAAAACATTTTGTGAATATGTAAAGCCAACAAGAAGAATTGCAGGTCTGAACTTGAAATGTGATTTCTAAGTACCAAGAGTACACCTAGAAGATGCTAAGTACTTTTGAAATGTCATGATTAATTTTGTGAATGTTGTCACTTTCCAAAATTGTATGCCTCTTAGGAATGACAACATTTCGTGTAAAGGTACGATATAAGGCAAACCTACAATCAGGACTGCCGGGAGACTTCAGAGGGCTTGAAGCATTTGTAGTTATGTGTAGGGTTTGTGCAGGATTTTGATAAGCAAATACAAGGAATTTTTAAGGAGCATTCTGGGAATAAAATAAAATTTTTGAAGTGTGAAATCTAATATGGCGATTGGTGAATACACAGGGAGCCCAGAATACCGAAAACGAGACATTTCTTGCATATCACGGATTTATTTGCACGATTCCCTTTTTTATGAATATTTCTTCTGCATGTTTTTTTTATTTTTTTACTGCTATTAACGACGTAAACAGTAAAAATTCATGAAATTCAAGGAGTTCGATCAATTTTCAAGGAAAAATTCTTTTTCAAATTTTTCAAGCGCCCTTGAAAAGACACGTCAAATTCAAGCCCTTTTTAAGGAGTGCAAGGACCTGTGCACAAACCTTGTACGTGACCTTTGACGTTTAGGTCATGGAGAAATTTGCCTTTGACCTTTGACATTTAGGCCCTGGGGATTTATTTGTACGTTCCCTTTTTTATGAATATTTCTTTTGTGCGTGTTTTCGTATTGTTTACTTCTATTTACGAAGTAAACAGTAACAACTTGTGACATTCAAGGAGTTCGATCAATTTTCAAGGAAAAATTCTCATTTTTCAAGATGTTTCAAGCGTCTTTGAAAAGACACTTCAAATTCAAGCCCTTTTTAAGGAGTTCAAGGACCTGTGGTCAATCCTTGTACGTGACCTTTGACGTTTAGGTCATGGAGAAATTTGTCTTTGACCTTTGATGTTTAGGCCCTGGGGAAATTTGCCTACTCTGCTCCTTATCAATGGCCCTGCCTGCAATACCGGTAGTTAGAGCACAGAAATTTGGGGCTCCAAAGAGAATTTTTCATGGTCGCCACATTTGCCACAAGAAATATCCACCTCACAAATTTAAAGTGATACTTAATGCTTACCAAAATAGGGTAGTTGCAATTTTCAAAATGTAGTGGATTTTGCATATCAACAAAATTTTGTTGTGAACACTTCAAGTAATTTAAAGAAAATCCAATTAATATAAACAAACAACAGCATTTAGTATATAAACGTTTTGGAATGATGCAACACTACTTTCAGTTATCTAAACCCCCATATAAAACTTCCCCAAGACAAAAATTAGTAAACAAGACTACTCTATCTAGTGGCCTGTTTCACGCCAAATACTCTTAACTATGTTGCATCTAGAACACAACTTTTTAACTTGAATAATATACGGAATAGCCTTTGCCTGGAAAATATGAATTGGGTAACCTCAAAACACGACCCTAACATTACTGCAACAGCATGGCAGCAAATTTCTTCCAAAAAGTTTTATTTCGTCCAACAAAATACAATGTTATAGCGCGCCCCTGACAGGCTCTCAAAGAAGCAAATTACAGATAAGATATAACATACTTATTAGCAACGAAATAATGACTAGATTACCAGACAAAATCCATATTCTTAACTAAATCCATATTCTTAAATCAAAGCTTTTCACTACAATAGGCAGAATGAAAAGAAATACAGTGAGTATGTGCATGGGTGATAGATTAAATCTTCAATGTAACATGAGTTTTTTTGCGTCGCAAATTAATTTTTAGCGGAAACTACGCAAAACAGGCTGTACTTTTCAAATCTGGATCTGGAAATGAGGTAGAAGTAATAGGAGAAAGGTGAAGAGAACATTTTGAGCTTACTCCATCATGCATCTTATGGTACACCATATAGAAAAGTACAGCAGAGACAAACTATTTGATGAAAATGACATGATATTTTTAAATGCTACAGGAAAATGATTTACATGGTTGGTTTGAGGAGGCTTTGATTGCTATAGAACGATTTCATACAGCAAATAACTTAATTTTAAATTACTAGAAAAGTGGGAAGTTTTCGAAATTCGTGATGCTTTTGTTGCATGCAGACAACTATTTCCATTGTGCCCCGCAGAGGGCGGCCTGTTATGAAACACTATTTTCTGGTATATAGCAAAAATGACGCATAGCATCAATACACATTTTTATATAAGAAACCAGCTTCCTGCTCAGTTTTTCTCAATTTTCCTGAAAGTGATGTTGGAATGTTTTTTACCATTTGCTTGATTTTTACTTTACTAAAACTAGTAAAAACTGGATACTTTGACTTTGACAACCTTGCAAACTTCAACTTTAATCTACCCTCAACACTTGCAATGCAAAAAATAAGGTAAAGCCGATTTTTGGCAGTAAGACAAGTTGAGTTTTGGAGATCGAGCTCTGTTCACAATTATGGCTTTGAGCCTCATTTTCCTATAAACTTTTTCCTATGCAAAAAGTTTATAGGGAATAAAAACAAAGACATTGCTGAATCAATTAGTGAAACTAAGCATAGTTAAAAGCGCAATGGCTCCTACTGGATGTTGAAACTCGAGCAAGGGTAGTCGTGGCCATTCTAGGCGGGGCTCTAAAAATTGACCAATCTCAAGATGTGGCTGCTGTTCGCCCAATGACAATAGCTTATTTTCAACAAAGGTTAAAGCTACAATTCCCAGGCCCCGTGCTCCTGCGTTTACATGTAAAGCATGGGGCGGATTCGCAGAATTCAATAGGAAAGGATTTGAGATGCAATCCCTGTGGAGAAGCAAAGTATTATGCAAGAGAGGAGGCATTGTGCAACTGATGCAAATTGAATGACTTTGAGGTCATCATCGTGAGGTTGATATCTCAAGTAAGTAAATACATCACACCAAGGCCTGCTCACATGAAACAGGTTTCATTTCACATCCGATTGCCTTTTGCCCCAAAGAGGGATTTTGTTCGCCCCGCTCAAAGTGAATCCAATGCACGCTGCACCGCTCTTGCGGAGTCAAATTATTACGCTCTGGAAGCACTGTGCAACGGGCTTTGATAGACATTGTTTGTTTACATTGATAGGTATCGTTTGGAGCAAGTTTTCAAGTGATAACAACTTCTGAGCATCATCTAACGAATCCCGCATTGTGTGAACAGGGCCTAAATTTAGGCATATTTCAAGAAGTCCTCATCCTTCGGCGAAGACTTGAAACATTTTAGTGTGCTGAGTGTAAAAGTGTGCCGCTTGTGAAAAGGAGGGAATAATAAGGTGACAAATCGGCAGGCAAACCAATTGACAAGATTATGTAATTGGCCTGACACTCTTAAATGGGATTGCATGTGTATGGGATTGCCTGTGATTGACATCTGACAAGCCTGGCGCTAACCTTGATGATAGTACATCTGCTTTGACCCCTTTCAAAAGCCCTCTGAAAACTGTACGAAAAATCGTGTTTATGGAGCATAACTCTTGATCTTGGTACTTAATTATAATGAAGTGTCCCATGCACGTAGGAAGCAAGCACAGAAGGGAACTCTGACAGCTGCAAAGACCTACTTTACATACAAGTTTGTGGAAAGTGGGGGGCATGTGCCCCATGCAACCGGTTCCTACGTTTATGACGTGTACTACTCAGTCTTTTCACTCTAATGCCATTTTTCTGTCCCAATAGCTGAATATAGACTCTACGCAATAGAAGTGAGGCGCATAGACAAGGACAGCGCCGCTGCGAGGCTGGGGGCCTCAGCCCCTCCACTTTCTGCCAACCAGTGATATCGAAAAGACAAATGTTCTAAAGATAACACTTTTACTGACTTCCCAGCCCCCATTTTTCATCCAGCTCCCGAACTCTCTATTCGCAAGAGTCGTGCCTGATAGAGAGTAACAATGAAGCCCCGGAAGTCTGAGAGAGCCAAGACAACCACAAGTTCTACGCTGTATACAACTGTGTGAGAATTGCCTAACTAAGGCCTACAACTATAGAGGGAAATTAAGTCTCAAAATTTGTCATTCCTTAAATCTATTCTTTAAGATGAACAAATCAATGATAGACAAAGTGCTTATAAAGATTTCTGGTCATCAGTTATTGTCTTACATAACGAGCTAGCTGAAGTCACTAAGAGACGAATCTGGCTCGCGAGCCATAAGACTCCTTACCCCTGATGTAGCCTTTCGGGAACCGTTCTGCAATAAAAACTGTTCAGACTCCACACTTCTAGTGTTAAATACTGTCTGAAACTGGGCATTTTTCAAGGATTTTTCAGTGGTGGGGCAATTGGGAAAAGGGCACTTAGATAAATGCATAATCTACAGATAAATAGACTTTCAAAAGTACTGATTAATAGGTTTAAAATTTTGTTACAGACTGTAGTAGAACCTGCAATTTTCTATTTCATTACAGAGGGTGACCCCTTCACTAGGTTTGTAACTAAAAGGGCCCATCTTGAACTTCGTGAATAAAAAATGAATTGGGATTTGTAATCTGTTCAATGAAGACTAAGAATTTTTCATCCACTAATATTTCTAATAAGGCAAGAAATAAAAAAGTCATTAAATCAAAAGGGCTCTTAAGTAGTGGGACAAATAAGCTCCACTGGTGGGGCAATGAAAGGGGCTGGTGTAGAATTTCCCCACCACTTATAATGTTAAAAAATGCCCTGGTCTAAAATACCCCTATAAGAACATAAAAGGCAAAGTGGTGTCTTAGCTTTGCTATTCTGGCGCTTAAATTGCGATGCTAATTGTGGGCCTGAGTTAGACAATGCAGCCTTGGCTCAATACGAATAAGTATTCAGGCGCTTAAATAGCGACGCTAATTGTGGCCCTAGGTTAGACAATGCAGCCTTGGTTCAATACCCATAAACATTGAGGGGGGGGGAGGGAGTTCAATAGGAACATATCTTGGCATGCATTGATTGTAAAAATTAATAGTCGGGGGTCGTCTATTGCGGACCAGATATATATTTAAGCGGCTACATGTGGTTGGTGCATGGTGTATTGTTTCTTACATTAAAAGGCTAGAGCAACCCTAAAAAACACTAGAATCTAAATATCACAGCTTTTCTTGTTGTATTTCAGTATGTATGTTCTAAAATGAGATGATTTCGCGAAAACTTGAATATGCTTTCTTCACTGAAAATAGAGTAAAACAAGCCAGACAAATTAGAGGTAAAAAACAAAGTTAATCCGTCAACTATTGCTATAAATCTTCGCTATGCAAGTGTAACCTGACTCCGAGAACGAAAACGAATCAGTTCTCGCTGAATATAATTTATTGTAAGTAAAGAATGAAATTCCTCTCCTGCGCAAAACACCAACAGGGTCGTGGAAGCCATCTTAAAACTTCCCTTATCACTCCTTAACCACACGGACATACAGTCTTATAAGAAACCACTTTATAAGCAACCTACTACTAGACAAATTTAAATTTCAAAAACTTTTAGAATTATAAGGAAAGAGCTAAGAAACTTTCCACAAATAGCACATATAAATCGCTAATTGATACAGGCTGTATCAAAACATTGTGAATATGACATTTCTTTAGAACTTGACTCGTACTGACGCATCTTGTTTGTTGTAGGACAAATAGTTTCCTACATTCACGTTCTGCGTACGCTTTTACAAGCAATTTAATTCGCGAAATTAAGAAACCTTAAAGAAACTGTTAGGACTAAAATGTGGCCAAAAATTAAGAAACTTTTAGCACTAGGCCTTGAGCTAGGTACTTAAAAAAAACGTGTAAACACATCATCTTACTAAGTTAAAAAAGGTTAAATCTGTCAGTACCAATATCAAATTCAGGATAAGGAGCTTCCAAGAAACGGACATTTTAGATCCCTATAAAAAAGGCCCAAACTGAAATATTTTTAGCATATAGATGCAATGACAACGTTGCTACGTTGATATTTGACATCTAGATGGGATGACGCACAAATCTCCGCTTGCATATTGCGCTGAAATGGACGTATGAAACCATATGTTTCCCTTGAAATGCATACAACATACAGTGGGAACGATTAAGTAATTATTAGCCTGCTAGGTGATAAAGAGGTCTGCAAGAGAATCCCAGCGAGAGAGGAAGTCCTTGCATAAATCATACTCAGGAAAGTATCCAAGCTTTTCGTGACCTAGTCAAAGGTACACTTACCCCTCCCTTCGCTTTTACGCCGGACAGTGTGCTAACTATGTATTGACATAAACATATTAGCAACTTTTAGTCTTTATCTTCATGTAATTGTGCCTATGGGGGTTTTCACACACCTAAATGATGCGTGCTTTTTAGCATTGAAATAATGCAAGCTCAAAACTTAGTTCTATACTGTAAGAGTTTCTCAACTTGCGTAGGAGCTCGATTTCCTAATCAAACGCTAATTCGAGGATAAATGAATAGAATAACTCCAGAGAAACGCGTATGTAATAACCTTCCTACATAACTTGTAAACAAGAATGATTAGTATAAAGACAAAGGCGCAATTGGGGATTCCCGACAACTTGTGGCAACATTTTAGTTCTAAAAAGTATAACAAGCAAAACGCGTC
>WIPJ01001781.1:279954-297892 GCA_018155075.1 Cassiopea andromeda
AGTGTGAGTTAAATGCTATAACAATATCATGTTTTAGTTCAGCTTTACGTTGAGCTAGGTAACAATTTCAATGCCCTAGTTGTTTTAAAGTTTCATAGCTCTTTCCTTTGGGTTCTAAAGGTTTCTTAAATTTTAGGGGGTCTAATACTAAGTTGCCCGTATGAATTGTCCTAACCCCAGCCCACTACCTTTTCACTTGTGAGGGCACCCTTGAATTTGTGTGTCCCAAGATTTGTTAATGCTTTGACGTCCCTGACCCTAGTACAGACTTCAGAGATTCTACTGCGCCAAAACAAAACAGCAATTCATGTGCACTTTTCAAAAGACACGATAGTATAATGCTTGACAAATGGATAATGTTTCGGAGCAGGGCCTATTTCAGAGCGTTCTCGGCCACATTTTGTGGTCTTGAAAATTTAAAAGTGTGGTCAACTTTCCCACTTTCAATCCGTCCTATTTTCCAGACGTCTTTTTGCACCTTAGTCTGCACATGCTCGATGTAAACTTCAAGAACAGTACGGCATGTTTCAATGTGGTATCATGCAGCAAAAGACTCCACACGAAATTTTGGATTGTATGAAGGGCGTGGTCCACAAAATGCTCAATTAGGGTATGGTCAAGCTTCCTAATATCACAATGTGGTCTTGGAAACTTTCCTTAAAACAGAGCCTGTTTCGGACAGATTCATGTTTCGGACAGATTCATCTTTCAGACACATGCGATACATTACTTTCTTGGTAGATAATTATAACCACTATCATTCTCAATGGGCGCCAAAACTACAACCTGGTGGCAATTCGGTGTGTTCTAAATGAGAAACAAATGTTATTCCTGGCCATTGAATGAAAACTGACTGGAAGAGCTTACTGACAACATAGATGGATAGGAAGATTTATGAGGGCAAGATGCCAGACGGTCTGGTGTTAAATGCCGCGTAACCGTGCCATCAATCCGCGCAGGAACTAATTGTGCTAAGCGGCAAAAAACCTCGCAGTGACATGGAAAATGATTTTAGTACAATGGGGATGGTTGTTCCTTGTGCACGTTTATACCTACTTTCGAATATTCTTTGAAAATATTAAAAGTTGTAACCCAGAATGGCTTATTGAAAGTTAAAGAAACAATCCTGCAAAGCAGACATACCTTATACACGGTTTCTATGTTATAGTTGTTTGACCCAATATCGGAGCTTCCTTAACTTTAATATCGATAGTGAACGAGTTAATCTACAAGTACTACTGTAACTCTAAATCTTGATGAAACTTAAGTCTTGCATTATTCTTAATTTATTCTTAAATTTCAGCGATTCTGGGCCTGAACAGTCTTATAAACTTCATTCTTATAGAAAAAGTGTGTACTTCACTCAAAAGGATGGATCTTGCTCTCGTTGTAAACTTTCTTGGTTAAAAGAACAGTTTCTGTTTGAGAAAGGCTTCAGCTAACGGTTTAGAAGCCATTGCATTTCACTCAAAGTCTTTGTGCAAGCGGTAGCTTGAGGTAGCCTCTAACTGGGTGTGGCTTCATTTTAAAAACACACGAGAGCGCTGAAATAGCCCTCATTACTTTTCAGTCATTCCACAGATTAATGTTTCAGCGATTCTGAGCCTTGATATTCTTACAAACTTAATTCCTATAAAATTCTATATTCTTTTCACTTTCGGGCGAAGCTGCATCATCTCTGAAACAATTTAAAAATAATTTACAGCACAAAACCAAAGAATTTACGAAAATTGAGGCTCAGGAAAACATTAGGTGTTCATAGAAAAAGTGTGTGCTGGTTGCTTGTAGCTGGTCGGCACAGTGAGGATGGAAAGGACATTAAAAGGCTCAAAAACATTCCAAACATTTAGCATAGCACCTTACGACAAACACCGTAAAATTAAGTACTAAAACCGGCCCTTTTGGACTGATGTTGAAATTAATATTTTATAATAATTCAAAATTACAGATAACAAAATGCTAATTAACGACAAAGAAAATAACAGCTGTGTGTTTGGACTTACCAAGCTTAACAAAATAATTAGCTAGAAAATATAATTGGCGCTCGTATCTGTTTTAAACAGCTAAATCTAAACAAATCATTATGAAAATACTGTCGGAAAAGTACCGTGCTTCGCCAACGGTACGTAAGCTCTAAGGAATTAGCCGACAAAAACACAGCTAAAAGGGCTTTCATGCTCTCAATGCAAAAGTTTAATACGGCACATTTACAGGACCATGGATGTACGAACCTAGAGGCACAGGGGGTATGTGACTCCCACTTTCACAAACCTGTATGTAAAGTGCCTAACTTCAGCTTACAGTTTTGCCCTATTTTTACTTGGGAGTGTACCCCCTGAAGATATGTTCCCCCATTTTTTCAATGCTTTCTACGTCCCTGATAGCGACAGCGTTTCAACTAGGCCAAACTTTAAGGTGGCAGCAAAGAAAGCACATGGTGAAATCGCCACTAAGGTAGCATATATCCTTCCAGTTCATTGTTCCTCTTGGAAGAGCATTGTAGAATACTTTGTACTCCAAGCTACGCATCAGTCTTTCATCAATAAAAATAATTACAAACGCTTTACTTAAAATTGGCCAATACTAAAATTTTTTTACTTTTCACGATTCCAGTATCAAAACAGTCTTAGCAAAGAAGTATGAGCTCCTATGCTTTGCGCATGCTCATCAATGGAAAAGCTTAATGTACCTTTGAAGTGATGATAAATCTTAGTAAATAACAGAAGTTAAACTGTTAGAGGGTAGCCAACATCACATATATGACATTTTGTACACAGGTAAATCCAATTTCAAATACATGTACTGTTAGACTTTCTTAGGTTATAAAAATCAAGCACTGAACTTTCTTAACTTTTTGAGCAGCTGAGTACTACTTTCTTTCATACCACTTTCTCATAAAAAGCGCTTATTTATAATCTTGAGATAGACCTTGAGGATGGCCACAAAACTGCGAATGTGGAAATTCCAATGAAGCAAACAAACTCCTGAGATAACATCAATTGTCGTTACATAGAGATGGAGCGATAACATCAGAAGGTGGTTGCAAATAAATAAGGTTTTAACAACTGATTGGAAAAATAGAGCATGTGGGTATTCCTCGAATCCTCTTAGGAATAAAAACCTAAATGCTAGATGGAGGAGATTAAACAAACTAGAGGATTGATCTCAAGGGATCATGACTTAGCAAAGATAAGGATAGCCTCCGGATTAAACATCCAATTTCCGATTTCAAGACCAAACAAATCAACCATATGTTTGGCTTTGAGGACGCAGTGTGAATTTGACCTTAAGGACAGAAACGCAAAGCCTGAGGGATACATCACTCGGAAAAAGTGTACTAAATTCTACAGATTTCCAGGGTTTTAAAGAGTTCAAAAATCTCGAAGATTCTCTGGATTTCAAGATCTTTGGGATTTTTTAAATACTTTACAGAAGAATCTTGAGACTTTCGTAAAAGTTTTTTACAATATTGAGATTCCTCTAAAAACTTCAGATGCCATTGAGTTGTTTTAAAAGCTTCAAAACTTTTGAAGGCTTTTGAGGCTAAATATTTCAAGACATTTCAGACATTTTAGAGATTTTCACAGATATTCATTTCCATGTATGAAATTGTCTTCAGTGAATTTCATCCCGGCAAAACCCTTGTCAAAGACGTGTGTCGAGGGACTATAATGACAAACCAGGGGGTAAGGAACGACCAATTTTATAAATACACGTTCTTTTTATAAGAAACCAGTTTATAAGCAACCTAGTGTTGGACAGACTAGATTTTAAGAAACTTTTAGAACTTCAAGGAAAGCAAAAAGAAGGCAAATAACACATTGAAATCGTTACCTGGTTCACATCATAAGCTGTACCAAAACAATGTGAATATGATATTGCTTTGGAATTTAACTCATGCTGACGCATTTTGTATGCTATAGGACTAACTGTTCGCTACATTCACTTTCTCCGTACGCTTTCACAGCAATTTAGTTCGCTAAATTAAGAAACGTTAAGAAACTTGCAGAACTAAAATGTGGCCAAAAATTAAGAAACTTTTAGTACTAGGCCTTGAGCTAGGTTTCTTATGAGGAAATCGTGCCGATTCTAAATAGAGATGTGAAAAGAGATAGATGGTAAATATGCTTCGTATGCCTTTTTCGTATGCTTCGCAGCGAATAATCCAGTGCCTTTTCCTTTGGTTTACGTTTTTTCCCTCGCATTGCCAAGCTATTAGGGCAAATAGCGGTGCTAAAGTAACCGCAATTATCTAAATGGCTGCTTAGTTGCAGCTTCCTAATAACTAGCCCTCAGCATGTTGTAGCCTAATTTTATTGAATCCCATAAAAAAATCCGCGATTCCTTGGTCAGTAAAATGGAGTAGGGCATAATTGGCTTATACCAAATGCGCATAACAAATTTCAAGCACTACTTGAATAGACGTGGAATGGTAGGGTTAATTCATTGTATGTTCTCCAACTAATTGAGGAATTTGGAACGGGATTGGGAGCTCTTCTTGGATACGAGCTATGCAAATGTTTTAAAAAGTGATATAAAATTGTACAAGGGTCGAATTAAGCAAATTCTTGTTCACTGATTATCTGCTTTAACTCTTGTGACTCGCAACTAGAGCTACTACAGGACCTTGTGATAATTGTTTGAGCGAAGGCACAAGCGCAGAGGAATACATAAATATCTCATTGCTGTAGCAATGTCAGGACTGATATGATGTTAGTGACGATGAAGGTGGTGATTATGATGACGAGTATTATGGTGACAATGACGATGCTAATGATGATGATAATGATGATTAATGATTTAGAGGCATTAATTAGCTTTTTTTAGCTAAATAGTAAATAGCCAACTATAAATAAATTGATGATGATGCTGGTGATGATGATTGATGATGATGCAGGTGATGACTGAATCACCTCTTTTAAACAAATGACAGACGATCAGCTGATCGACAAGGTTAGCCTGGGCCCCGTCAGGGGCATAATGGGAGAAGGAAGATGATGGTGCAAGTGATGATGCAGATAATGATAATGACGGCTGATGGTGGTGGTGATTATGATTGATGAGTATGATGGCTTTGATAATGATGACGATGATCATTATGATGGTTGATGATGTTGATAATGATGATGATAATAATGATTATGATTATGATGATGATTGATGATGATGACGATGATGACGACAATACAAGCATATCTGCAAAGGTGATAGTAACTGGCTTTTCCGATTGTGGACTTGAATTGAATAACAAAAAAGGAATGATTGATTGACCACATGAATGGATGAAAAAATGGTTGAGTGAATGGATGAATGAATGGATGAATGAATGGATGAATGAATAGATGAATGAACGAACGGTTTTCTGAATGGGTGACTCAATAAATGCGAAAAAGAGAAAAACAAACAAAAGGAACTAGAAAGGAAGCTAATGAAAGAAAGAATGAAGTGAGTAATATCATGAGGCCGTACTATCAGGAGAAAAAACTGCTTACGGTCCTAGTCGACTAAAAATCATAAATTGCAACTAAAATTAGGCCCATATCTTCCTTGCCCCCTCTCTGCATCGAGAATAGCTGTGTTCTGACAAGAGGTATCTTTCCATCGGTTATTCCAATCCACCCTTACTGCCGCTCTAAACACTCAAATCGGAGTTCTTCCAAGTCTCCTCCATATAGGGTGGGACTTTCCTGTTTTTCCACTCCTACGTAGGTTGTGGGTGTCACACCCCCATACAAAAATTCCTTTGGCGAATAACCAAACGTGCCGTCGATTTGTCATATCTTTTTCATTCTTTCCCTTCGAGGAACGCACGTAACTTAAGGGTATGGACAAATGTGAGCCATGTCCAAGTTATCGTCAAAATAACCGTTCTATAGACCCAAGAGCATGTTCTAGAAATGGTCCAGTTGGCTAGCGTCTGCGCAGGTATGTAACTGAAGGGTGTACTGAGGGGCAATGGCCCCTAAATGAAAGTTTGCATGGTTTTGCCCCTGATAGAATTTTATTCACCTGGTGACGTAGATATTCAAGTAAGGTTTCTGACCCTGTCATCCCCTCCAAAGCGACGGTACATGATGGCTTTGCCCATCTAGGACCTTCCTACAGCTTCTTTTTTGCTAGTCTGTTTACTTCTAATGCAGTACAGACTAAACAGACTAGAGTCTAGTCTGTTTCGTACTGCTCCGTAGGGGAGCTGGGCCAATGACCTAATAGAATGCGCATTGGCCATATCTTACATGAATGATTTGGCTACCATGTCTTGTCATCCTCCAAATCTAACGTCAATGTATTTTGGGGGGTGTAAAAGGTTTTTCCTACGAGAATATGTTTTCGGTGACCTTTTTGTACCAGTAGTTGGTCAAATAGTCCTGGATCAAGTAAGCTGCCCTGCAAAAATACATTGTACTGACGTTATTGCCCCTGCGAAATGGCAAATTTTAAAGGTTGGGGTTAGCTATTAGAGGTAGTAGTATTAAGGCTATGAATGATGCTCACTAAGATAAAGTGCAGGTGGCGAAAGCAAAGAATATTCGTCATAAAAATACAAAAATGCATTTATGAACAAGCAATCTGTGTTTGGGGAAAGCAACTTCAGTATATTTTTAGTGATTGTCAGAAGTTTGCCCTGCGAAAATTTTGTCTGTAGCCTTTTCTTTGTTTAGTAACGATAGTTGGTCAAACGGTCCTGGATCCAGTAAGCTGCCCTACGAAAATACATTGTACTACCATTATTGCCATGCAATATGGCCTATTTTCAAGAATGGGGCTTACTCATACACCATAAGTTTCGTCCCCTGTCTGTATCACGTCCAAATTTAACGGCACTTCTTTGGCTATGATTACGCTTCTGCTCTCGGTATATAACAGGATAAAGCTATTCAGAACGTCAACAGCACTAAACGGTGACCACATTTTAAATACCCATGGCCATACTCTGGAATTCGAAAACCACAAAGCGTGGCCAAGATCACACCAAAATAAGAGCTGGGTCCTACCACTGATCTCTAGAACAGACTGGATCGGGCAATCTATTGTTCTTGACCAATAGTAATGAGGTAAGCTGCCGCCATGACTGTGAGATCCAAAGCGTAGGAAAGTTTAATCATTATGGCACATCGGGGCATGCAGCGTTGCTCTTCTGGTTGCAAAACACGTCGTATGTATGCAGGTATCGACTGGCAAATTATAAATGACATTTAGAAGAAAGTCTTGATAGACCATGATAGCAGCACATTAACCAGTTTTCTCCAAAGAAGTCCAATGGCCTAGAAGTTTGAAGTTCTTGCTCAAGTAATGAATAAATCCTTTTCCATTAACTGAATGCGTAGCATAATGACCCTAAAACTCTTAAGAATCAGAGCTATTTCTTGGCCAGTACGTGCGTCTGAGTCCCACACTCTCATTGCGACAGCTGTCTCACAGTTTCAAGGCAGAAGCTCGATATGCTCACTTTAAGAGATTAGTGGGTACAACTCTCTTCAAATCCAAGGTTGCAATAGCATGCCTTGACACCTCTAGCTAAAAACTTTCTCCTCACCCTAATGCTGCAACAATGATTGGCTAATGCTACCGAATTCTCATATTCTGATCTGCTGGTTATCAGAAGTAGTGGAAAAATGTTTTCATTTTAGCCACGAAGCCGCACACGTCACAACAGCGGCCTAGGTCATGAACCACTCTCAGTCGGGAAACCGCCAAAAGTCATTCAGTTTTTGAAGGTATATGGTAGTGGTGTATTCAAGCATCAAATACTGCGTTAATAATGCCTAGGATTCATGGGTAGTCTGAAGATCTAGTCCTTAGAAAGGAATCTTGAGCAGGGTCTACCATAGTGGCTATGGAAAACTCATGCAGAAACTATTTAAAGCTGGAATGCACGGTGAAGCTCAAAGAAGATAAATTACCTGACTGAAGTGTTGAGATAAAGTGCTATAATACGACCCTAGGCGATGTAATCCAATGACAAGAGGGCCTTGCGTGATGACGAAACTGTTAATGAAGCTACTAATGATCACGATGATTGTGGCCAGTGATGACAGTGATTAATGGCTATGATTGCAAATGACTGAGATGCTTACAAGGTTCTGAAGATGGTGAAATAGAACGTTTTCTGTGATGCTAACACGAACAGCTGCTGAACTGATGCTTGTGCGGGGCAGAGCCGCCAAGAGGGAGGCAGGAAGGGGAAAATTGCTACAGAACCTTAAGTCATAGGAGTCTCATAAGACTCTGGAACAACCACGTAGCTGGAGGTCTTGCCATGGGGGGGGGGCAAAACCTGGCTGTACAAGGACTTTGGAGGGAAAAAAGCCTTATTTTACTACGTAAATCTCCAGATTAATTTTTCACTTGGAGGCGTTGTCCCCATGACCCCCTGAAGGTACGTGCCTGCTCTGGAACTCGAGATTTAGGGGGTCTCGCAATGCAAAACCAGCAGCACTTTTACAAGGCTAATACCCAGACCTTTTAGCTCTGCTCGATTCGCTCGCACCGAGTTTCATGTTCCTCTTTTACCCCAAGACCTCTGGAACCTCTGCGGTTCAGGTGAAGGAGCACTAGTTGGCAATTTGGCATTTAGTTGTCAAATTTGAAAATTTTGGTACATTTCTGCGCCTATTGGCAAGCAAAAATGGAGATTTGGCAACTCTCTACTTGTTCGCAACTTTTCGGCACCTATGGAAAATTTCCGTGTAAAATGCTCTTTATGTTCGTGTATATCCAAAATTTTGCCAGCATTCCTGTGTCACGCTAATCATGCTGAGTTCGCATCGATCATAGAAAACGGTTACGAATATTACATGCAAAACTGTTGTCATTCTTGCTAAAAGTTATCTATACATAGTAATCCTACCAGTGATTTTGACCAATTGACCAACCTTTGTTACTAAAAAACAACAAGGTCACAGAGCATATTGTTGCTAACTCTCTTGCAGCGTGACTGATTGCTGACCAACAAATTTGAAAAAATTGGGGGACGCGACACCTCCCACGCCCAACCCCCATCGGAACACTCCTGAATCCTACACATGCTATCCGATAGCATCGGATAGCACGTGTAGGATTCAAGGAAGTGCCGATTAGGGATGTGGGATTCAGAGATGTGCCCATCTATCGGATAGCACGATAGAGTTCTATACCTTTTTGGAGGTACTGAGCCCCACAAGCTCCATACATGCATTCATCGAGCTCTTCGTAGTTGGTCAAATAAAATCTGTCTTTTTCTTCAAATTCAAAACATATATACTGCAATAGTGCACAAACTGGCTAAGCAGAATGTGACGTCACGAATAATATACGTGAGGTGAGCCAAACTGCCGAACCCCTGAAAATGACTCACCGAGCCCCTGGGGCTCGATCGAATATAGGGCTAAGAGCCAATGTTATAGAAGCAGAAAGTTAGTTTTCATTCTGCGTGCTTACAGCTGAGTACTGTAAGAAATGCGCATGCGTTGTATAAAAGCTATGAACTCATTATTAGGAAAATTGATTTGGCACCTTTTTGTGGCAATTTCTAATGCAAAATCTGGCACCTTTCTTCCAGTTCCATTTGGCAACTCTCCATAAGGATGGAAGGAAGGAGATGGGCTGGCAACAACAGGTTCATAACCAAATATGCCAATTAATATTCCAATATTAATATTGGTTATGTTCTTAATGATAATAATAATAATAATAATGCCGTTTTCTTGTTAGTTTTACAATAGTGATATGACACAAATATACACTAACATTAAGCAACGAGGAGATTGCATTGTGGAGGTTATTGGCTGCAAGCATTGCAGGCACAATGATCTGTGAAATACCAATCTTTTATGAGAACTTTGAATTGACTGATCTTTTGTGATGACTTTATTTCATTTAGGAGAGAGTTCCATAGCTTTGGACCCAAAAATCTTAGAGATTTTATACCATAAGTAGTACTTTTTACTTTTGGGACACAATGAACATCGTTTTGTCGAAAATTGTAACTAATGGATTTCGGGGTAAAATAGTCTTTCATAAAGGCTGTATTCAAGTTTTGGAAAGTTTTGAATATTTCTAATGCCAAAAGCCTAATAGAATGAATATGAATTTAGTAGATTTAGCCTTTACTAGAAGAGTATTTTATGATGAGGTATAATCAGGAAGTGCTAGTCTTAGGGCCCTCTCATTGATTTTCTTGAGAGTTTCTTTTGACTTGCGTTGCTGCAAGATATTTAAGAAAAATTCAGAAATGTAGCTAGACCTGAAAATCAAATGATTATATTAAAATCTTTATTTATGTCTTACTTCATTATAAAGCAAACAAAAGTGGAGCAAACTAACAAACATTGTATCGATAGTGAAAGAGTTAATCTACAAGCAGTCCTATAGCTCAAATATAGAAAAATTCGAAGTTTCTATGAACCTTTGAACCTTGCATTTGTAGTATTGACGTATGTAGTGAACACAGGGAGAAAAGGAGTAGCTAGAGATGAGCAAGCAAGTGACCACGTTGCATGAAGATTACAGATTTCGCTATAATTTACAAGAGAGTATTTAATCCATATGTCCTACTGTGTTTATAGTATTATTCTTAAAATATTCCTACATTTCAGCGATTCTGAGCTTCAACATTCTCATAAGTTTTATTCTTATAAAGAAGGTGTTTATGCAGTCAACTGTCGAAGTAACACGAGTATTTTCGCGATTACCTAGTAAACCGTCTAGAAAGTTACATAAATGTTCCTGTTTCTTGCAGTGCTGGATGAATACTTTGTGTGACCTAAAATGAGAATTGCTAAGAACCTTAGAAGCGATCTATCTCAAATTCCGATCTTTGTACGCAATGCTGAAGCCTGTGATTAAAATTATCATCTTCGAATATCCCCGGCTTTCACCTTCACTATAAATCCGACAAATTTTTGAGCTTTTTTTACGCTAATCCGCTCATTCTTTTCTTAATAAAGTCATCATTCAGAGAGGAAAGCGAAGAACTATTTAAAAGACATCTGAAGCACGAACACCCAGATTTGTTTTCATCTGCTATCAGCCAATCATGGGCGCGGCTTGCAGGGGCAGTTAGCCTTAAACGGATATGAATGGGGCATATAATCTTTTTATAATAATTCCCTTCCGTTTTACTGTTGTAAATGAAACGCTAGAGATGTTTATATTACTAGTAGTAATACTCATACTTCTACCTCACAGATGGGTTTCAAACGCCCAAAAATCTATAAAGGAGGGCAGTGATGTGCCAAGACACCTTCTGTTGGGGGGCGTTTCGACCAATTGACCAACTATTGTTACTTAAAAAAGGTCACAGAAAATACTGTTGCTAACTCTCTTGCAGCATGGCTGCCTTTTGACTAACTTTCTTGCAAATTTGAAAATATTGGGGGCGTGACGCCCCCCGCGCCCACCCAATCGCCACACCCCTGAAGGAGGGCAAAGTATACAACTAGAAACAGTCAAATGGATACACTACGATGGTACTGGTTTGAGACAAAGTAAAAGCACCATTGTTGCAGCAACCACGATTTATATCATACTTATAAAGACCAAAGCAGTGGATATTCTTCAAGAAAAACGAGTATTTTAGAAGTAACCAAGAATTCGCCAGAGTGACATCCTTCTACTGAACAAACGCTTAAAAGGCAAGTGAAACGTTCGAAAGAAGGCGGATTTCTCACAAAAGGGACATGTATTTAGCTTCTGGTGCACTATTTTTGCCACGAATTTGCCGGCTCGATGACATCTAGGGGCACTTTGCGCCCCTACCCCAGAATAACCGCTACTTGTCCATGCTAACTATGCTATATCATACTATATAGCACTATATTATGACCAGTGAAGGTTATACCAGTTCATTCCAACCTATTCTCTGATAGAACATTGAGAGAATTGGACAACTGTACCATGACATTGCTAGAGGACTGTTGAAAACTAGACACTGTTTGAAAGGGAACATGTTCATAGGCACATGTGTGCATCAGTTCCCCTTCTCTCCCACGCAATCAGCTGTCAGCCTCGGTTGCAGCCGGGCAATTCTTGTAAAATGATTATTTCAGCCGCGCAAACTTCTTCACGAAAGACACTTTTATACACCTTCGGTCGCGCACACATTGCTCTCAGCTGCACAAAAGTCTTATCCAATCTACTTGCAGCCGGCCACGAAACAAATCCCCTTCGCATTATTTAAAGTTTCCAATTCGGCCTAGATATACACCCAGCAGCGAACAAAAATGCCTGTAGGAAATACCACGGATGAAAAGGCAGCAAGGAAAGGAAATGGCTACCAAACTCCCGCGCGCCATCAACTAGCGGTAAGCGCGGTAGTTTAGAGTTTGAAACAGAGATTAGAGTAATCGATAAAAATCTTTTAGTAGCGGATACTTCGAAATTTATGGAGGGAGAGGAGAATGCTCGTAAAAACTGTATATGAAGCCATAAAGCAGTACATTTGCTTGCAGAAAATTACCATTGGGGGCGAGTATTACCTTCTGCACCCCAAATGTCCGCTGCTGCTTTCCGTTACAGATATCGTATGTGATTGTTGCTTGAGGTTTTTCCTTGGGATGCCTGCAACTAAATTACTGGAGGCTGAGTGGGGGGGAGCTGGCTATATTCCCTTACTAAGCAAGGCGTTACCTCTGGACAACCACACCCTACAAATAATAACAATAATAACTAATTTACTTTCTTTGGTGGGTTGACTAGGCAAAATAAATTAAAAAAGCCAACTATCTACTTAAAAGTTCTCTGAACGTATACTACGCTTTTCTCCCTTCCAATACCAGGCCATTGCAGCCCCCTCCACTTCAAAACATACCCCGTGCGTCTTGCTATTTATAACATTACGGATAACACCGTTACGTGTAATAGCTCCTCGAGGGTATTGAAATTTCTCGACATTTAAGGGTTCCAGAACTCCCGAAAAACGCTTGAGCCCTGTTTGCTATCAAATAAGGATAAAAACGCAAGTATACAGAGCGTTGAAGGTTACCAAATTGACAGCCAGCACTTAAAATTCTGAACAGTCTGTATCATTACTTCATATATAGCCTATTGCGAAACAGTATTCATAAATGGAAGTATCTACTATCACAATGTACATAAAAAGTGACGAATGGTCGTTTGCTTCCTGTAATCGCTCAAATATTGCAGCTTGCACTAAAGGGGAAAAGGGCTCGCTTCCTACAAAATTTGCATGCATAAACGGTTTTTTTTATAAGAAACTGATCGGTAAGTAAATGATATAGAATATCGGAAAATACATAGATATCGTTCCTTCCTTCAATGTAAAGCTGAACCATAATGTGAACATGAAGTTGCTTTAGATTACACCTCTCACTAATGCAGTTTCTGTTACAATACTAATAGCTTACTACATCCACGTGTTGTTTACGTTTTCCACCGAATTTAGTTTGGTAAATTAAGAAACTTTCACGCGCTTTCCAGAACTAGCATATTAAGAAGCACCCCGATTTACTGCTAGGCCTTGAGTCAGGTTTCCTACGAACAAACCGTGTATACGTCGCGCATTGAGCAACTACAACATTCAAAATCGAATACGAGATAAAGGGACCGTGAAACGCACGCTCGATTGTATTCCAGAGCGGGCTACTAGTTGAATTTGCGTCCCTCCGTCGATCTAGCAGACAAAACACTTTAATACACCAGCCGTTGACAAGTGAGAGTACAAATGTTGACATACAAGACCGTATTTATAACTGAATACAAACGGCCAAAAAAACAAGTATCGTAAGAGTCTATCGGCAAAGCCTACAGTGATAAATTCTCGAATTATAATATGTTTAACTAACTACCAAGCGCAATTCTGTAAAGCTTCAACAAAGAGGCACTGCCCATAGAGATGAAATCTCACTAATTGTGGGTCGGATATTTCCATGGGGGAGAAATGAACTGGGACCGTTTGATTTTCACATTTACATGTACAATTTTGCACTTGAATGGTACTTTAGCACCTTGTGTGCAACAAGAGTAGAGTTACAACGCTCAAAAGAAAAACTCTATAATCCATGATTATAGCTGGCTTTCGATAAATCCCCAAAAACCTACTTAAACGAGCCGTACCTCAGAGCAATTCATTCCAAGAAAATTGGCTAGCAGTTTATAGAAGCCGTTAATATCCAAAGAAAACACATACTGAGAGAAATTGGCTTAGAATGGTTTAGAATAACATTCTGATTTGGCGATACATCGCGAACAGAAAAGCAATCGAGAATGGTTTAGTGATAACAATGCGGTAAGATCTCATTGGAGAAAGCTCAATATTTTCAGTGACAGAAGAAATTATGGGTATTAGCCAATACATATACCAATATAATGAGACGGGAAATTGTAAAAATGACGAAAGTCACTTACCAGTATCCATGATTCCCCTAACGGTGTTTATCCGTGTTCTCCGCGCCGCGTCACTATCACCGCTCAGTACAGAGTAAATATCAATCATATAGTCGTGCGGCGTGAACGCTTTCGACGGTTTTCTACTAACATCAATTCCAAAGGATCGTAGAAGAGTCTCCTGTGTCATATCGATGAGGGCTCGGGTGATGTTCTCTTCTGAAAGTTGATTTCTACTCGTCTCTCTCCTTTCCTCTGTCCATAAACTCGAGGTGGATACCACGAGAGACAACAGCGATAGAATCAGAGCGTTGTGATTTGAAATCATTTTTAGCAACTGAAGATTACTGTAAAATTTCACCTGGAAAAGTTCGGTCAGTAGGAAATATGTGTGGTTAAACTCTTCGTAAAACGAGTCTTGAAAAAACAATCTTTTGAGAAATAACCCGCGGTTTGTTGGAACTACAAGATATTGAAAATTCAAGAGGGAATATCTCAGCACCTTTTTGTTAAATCCTCTCCAAGAGAATCTTCACCTTTGCGCACGGATAACAGAATCCCCGTATTGACGATCGATTCGAAAATAGACGCAAAGCCAAAACTGATTCCCTTTTCACAAATCAGCCCCTTTTATACAGCAACGGTTGCCAATGGTAGTGCAAGGAAGTCAACTGTAACAGTCAATTATCCAGAGGTTACTATTGAAAATATACTATGCATTGTCTCTACTTCTTTGTATGTTCAAAATTCTCCACCTCCGATGGCTGATGGGTATTCAGGCAACCACAAAATTTATTGCGATTCGTATCACGCACTTTAATAGTTGCGAGCAGCGTAAAATGATTGCGATTAAAAATAACAATGTCAGCTTTTCACTGATCCTACATGCGTCCAACTTCAACTAGCTCGAGCTTCTTCTAGTGAGAATAGGCTTCCACCGGTCTAATGAACTGACCCACTAGTAGTGTTGAGAATGTGTTGATTGATGCTATCAGCTGCAAGTGTTAACCTTTTACGATGTATATACGTGTTTGTACCGAAATGTACTAGATAAAATCCGGAGCAGAAGGACGTACGGAGCTATCGAAGCAATGACCATGTGACTTTGTTGTAGTTGTGACTGACAAGTTCTAGGGTGACCAATATATAGAACTCGGAACAAAGGACGAGAGGATGAGGGCTTGTAGAGCCTATATGAAATGCGACCGTTATTTAGCTTGTTGGGCAAAGGAAACGTTTGCAGTTGGCATGCAGTATGAAATCCGGAATGCTAATGCAAGGATAATTGGAAATGAATGTCTTGGGAACAATGGTACTTGGATAGCTACTGAAGTTGCTGACAAGGGTGCCAAGATTGCACCCGTGTACTTCCTAACACCTGGCCCATATGTAGTACATACTTTGGTTTGCGTAAAGTACAAAATAAGAGGGCTCTGTTAGTGCGTGTGATTAACAGGGCGGTCGAAAAGTCTAAAAGTCTAACAGTCAAATTTGGTTAAAATAAAGTCAAAATCTCAATTTTCTGAAATAAAGTCAAAAATATTAAATACGGTCAAAAAAAAGTCAAAAGTACAATACACGTAGGTGTATTTACTTGACAGTGTTCAACCAGGCAAGTTTGCACTTGCGTGGCAGCTAATCGTTCTTCAATACATTGTTTCGTGATCTGACTACTATCTACTCATGCTACTGGGATTTGCCAAATATTTGCAGAAGAGTGTTTTCTCCACCAGTTGTATCATTTGGTACTGGCATACCCTTCGCGGAAGATCTGTCTAATTCCAAACCAATATTTCTGAGTTAAATTGAAGTTTAATGAATGAAGTTTGAGGGATCCTAAGCGCAGTAATGAGTATTAGCTGCTACTGAAAAGCTGTTAGAAATTTAGAGAATCTGTGGAACGAAATTTTTCACTTCTCACCTAAGTCGTTTGAAAAGAAGCCGTAGGAGAATACAATTTCTGAAAATATGTTGTATGTTTCTACGTTAAAATCATTAAGGGTTTGATTCAGGTACTTGTAAAACGTCAAAATTGGGTCAAAAATTCAAACTTTGAGCTCAAAAATTTGTAAGAATAAAGTCAAAATCTGACCACCCTAGTGATTACTGCACAGGGCAATCAGTCGATTTTGAATATGATGGATGTTAAGGTAAATTCCCACATTCCCCCTTCTCGAAAAAGCCCAACCTCGAAGAAGCCCCACCCAAGTATGTGACTGTAGCTATTTGAGACTTCATTAGTGCTTTGTAGAGTTATGAAAGAAAAGGCAGCCATTAGTTAATGAAAAATTGTATTTCTTTTAGAAAACATCATGTTGCTGGTAGTTGTAGCATTGACGAGTACCTTATAGGTAGAAGAATTTCAATTGGAACATGATCAGGTACCAGAAAAGTTATTTGAGGATTTACAGTATCTGGTTTTCCCCCTTGATTTCCGTAAATTAGCTGGCAATGTTCCCTCATCATCTAGCATTATTGTTGCCGTTCAATACCGCTCTTGAAAAGCTACACATTCTTTTTACCGAAATCATACCAGATTGTGGAGACTTTCAATTTCTACTGTGGGCCAGAACATATCTAGTGCAGTGGTTCTCATACCTTTAAACGTCTGGCAAAAGCTAAAGTCCCTGAGTTTTACCTGTTTTCTATGGTCAATTTTCATTATGGTTTACTTGCTATTTAATATGCTCCGACTTTGACTTCTCTTTACTAGTCCCTTGCTGCATGCCTACCCCTACTCCAAATGCAAACCATCTCTGTAATAGACCCCTCCAGTATACTCAAATTCGTTGATGCATCAAAAGTGATGTAAATCTCAGGTTTGCAAAATGTACTTATTAGCTTGCGGTCCTTATCCACAACACAATCTAGATAGGATTGGCTAGCACTGACTAAATGACACTGGTAGGGATCACATGGCAGTGCTGTCATCCCAAAACTGCAACAAGAGGGAATGTGCTGTAGGAAACATGTGGACCACAGGCCCGTCGGAACCGGGGGGGCTGGGGGGGCTTCAGCCCCCCAATAATTTGCTAGTGTTTGTTCCTTAAATTCTCGACAAAATGCTTTAACGGGCAAGCTTTAAGCTGATAAAGACATTAGATCAACCAGTTATCCCAATAAATTATTTATTACTCGTTCATAGATGTATACACGCATTTTTTTATAAGAAACTTGGATCAGTACCTAGTACTAAAAGTTTCTTAATTTGGCATGAAAGTTTCGCCATTTTAGTACTAAAAGTTTCTTATTTGGTTTCTTATTTTCGAACGCTAAATTGCATCATGTTCGGGTGCTGAGCAATACTGAATGGAGATATTCTGATTATTGCGAAAAAAGCCCAAGCAGATGAAAATCACAAGTTTCAAGTACCATTTATGGTAAAATCATGTCTATAGATACTATTAATTTCCTGTTATATAGTCCTTGGAGTTTTTGTAGAGATTTTAGTTTCTTAAGTTTTCTTTGGCATAGTACTAGAGTTTCTTGATTTTTCTACCAGTCTTGTACTCGTTTCTTATAAACCAGTTTCTTTTTAAGCCCATTTGAAGTTTAAGAAAGGTAATGTTAGTGGATGACATGACAGATATATGGATTTCAGCCAATCATAAAA
>WIPJ01001781.1:298855-315683 GCA_018155075.1 Cassiopea andromeda
GCTCGCAAGTCCTTTCGTTTCATGGGTGCTAAAATTTATAACGAACTGCCTATTGAAATCAGAAAGACTGAATCCTTCAGCGACTACAGTAATCTTCTCAAGAAACATTTTAGTTATTGACATTTTTAAATTCTTATGGAACATATTTTATCGCCGTTGTAAGTAGCTGAATTAGTATCAATGTAAGTTTTTGGAGATTTTTTTTTAGTAGGTTAGGTTTTCCGTTTAATTTAATCAGGACACACGTTGATAACAGCATTACATGTTGAAGTGTCAATTCCTGTATAAATATTCGTATTATTATTATTATTATTATTATTTGCTGCATGCCTACCCCTACTCCAAATGCAAACCATCTCTGTAATAGACCCTTCCAGTATACTCAAATTCGTTGATGCATCAAAAGTGATGTAAATCTCAGGTTTGCAAAATGTACTTACACGTTTTTTTATAAGAAAAAAGTTTATAAGAAAATGAGGCTCAAATCGTCAAAATCTTAAGAAAATCGTAAGAAAATCACGAGGCTCATTTTCCAAAATTGAGCGTTTTTATAGGCCAAAAATCGGTAGTTGCCTTCAAAATTTTAAAGATGGAATTCAAATTCATGTCTTCAATATTAATAATGAAATTTGAAACCACCGTAGCCAGCTTATTTCAGTAAAAGTTAAGAAAAATTTAAGAAAATCTGAGGCTCAATTTCGGGAAATGTTAAGAAAATTGAGGCTCAGGCAAAAAATGATTTTCTTATAAAAAAAACGTGTATTAGATTGCGGTCCTTATCCACAACACAATCTAGATAGGATTGGCTAGCACTGACTAAATGACACTAGAAGGGATCACATGGCAGTGCTGTCATCCTAAAACTGCAACAAGAGGGAATGTGCTGTAGGAAACATGTGGACCATGCCTTAAACCATGCCTAATTTTGTATATATGGCAATATTGTGCTTGTCAAGCCAGTGTATGTGAAAGTATTACAAGAAGGAGAAAGCAAATATAGGATTGTAGCATTCTTGTTCTATTGATAGAAGCGTACCATTCCTTTCTTCTCTTTTGGCAAGTGAGTAGTTATGAATTTATCTAGTCTAAAAGATGTTTAATGAATGGGAGGCTCAGCCCCCACCCCACCAAAATCTCTCACAACTTTAACAAGGGGACTGAACCCCCCTGAGCTCCCCTCCACGACATCCCTGGATCAGGGGCCTGGTGGCTCACTAGAACTCGGGAAATTTCCCAGTAGGCCCTTTAAAACTTCTATGCACACCCCTTGATTTTCTCTTTTTTAAGCTTTTATCATTGGCAGCACCATGTTTTATAGAAAAAACAAAAGAAGAAAGCCCCACAGGTATATAATGGACCTCTAGAAACTGAATTTTCCCGACCCATGAAAGCTTCCAGCACGCCCTTGATAAGGTGCACGCTTAGACATGATACGATCAACAATTCAAAAGTATGTGTTTGAAAAAGCCTTCAAAAAGCAGGAACGAAACTTTAGGGTGGTATAAAAGGCTGAGTATCCCCCTCCCAACCTTGTGAATTTGCCTATTTGCAGGGCAAAAACAGCAGTGCAGTGTATTTTTGCAGGGCAGCTTCCTGGAGCCAGGACCATTCATCAACTACTGTTACTGAAAATGGTCACAGACAAAACTTTGCACGACAATCCTCTAATACCCCCAAATATATGTTGAAGTTACTCCTCTGTTTTAAAGAGGCAGTAGTCGCTTTCTCTCCCACCCTGGAGAGGCAAATGTTGAGTAAGAAATAGACACTGAACAGTATCTTAAAGGAATTAGTTCAAGATCTGGGCTTTTTACATTCAGAGCAATGTACTCTAGTGTCTCTAATAGACGGCCTCCTCCCGTCTACTGATTTCAAGAGAATTTTCCTTCCCCCCGTCGTTGCTTATTAACACCCCCTTCTATTAAATGTACAAATCGATCATGATCAGAACACGCAGAAAATTAAATTACCTTTTAATAAAAATATTTACCAGCATAAACGACTTTCTCTTATCACTCCTTTTTTATTGAAAAGCTGCCGACAGGCATACCCTCTTCTATTAGCACCCTCTTTTTATTGAGAACTAGCTGACATGAACATCCTCTTAGTAAAAATTGGCCTATATCAACACCCCCCTTCCATTGCCTCCCCTCTTCTATTAGACACTAGTGTATTTGAGTGGGCAAAACCATGTCAGTTTCTTCATTTGGGAAAGCGTTACCCTCCTTCTTCGATACAGCTACTTACTTGCAAGCTGACGTATCAAAAATTAAGTCCTATAAAGGACTTTGGTTTCTTTTCAGATAATGATGGGTGTCGTTGACAAAATGCTCTTGATCCCCCTTAGTATTCTATTTGCGGTCTTGGAAATTCGTAATTGAGAGAGAAAAGAAATCATCTTAAAGTCACAAATAACGATTAGAGGGATATTTTTTATTCGTGGGAGGCCTAGGCAGACCTCAGTTCCAGAATTAACAGTGATTTACCAAATCGCACTCTAATGGCTTATCATGACAATGGGCTGCACACTAAGCATGCGTAGGAATTTGCAATGACTGACTTCGACATTAGAAAAAACAAGAGACTTTAAAGGGATTTCAATATCAATGGAGTCAAATCTGCATCCACCATAGCTATAGATGGTATCTAAGTAGGGCTCCAGGATAGTAATTCTTTAGGATATAAATCGAGATAGCAAGGGAATTTTGTTAATCTGCCAGAAAGGGGAATATAACTTTAAATCAGGACGTGAAGAGAGCCTCTCGAGAGTTACAATAACGCTTTTTCAATGCATTCCAGGTTACTGATATCAGCTTGCATAGACTACATATACACATCTTTTTACAAGGGCGTAGTCTAAAAAAATTCTTAGGTTTGAACTCGCTGAAATATAAGAAAAATCTTTGAGAATGCAAGTGCAAGGTTCATTAAGACTTAAATTATTTGCTCATTTTGAGTTCATTTTTGATCTATAGTTTTAATATTTTATAGCTTAAAGTCAAAAACAGTCCTAGTTTATTTTCTTGCAATGCTTTTACGATGATTGAGTATGCTGACAAAGGCACCAGCTTTATCTTTGAATTTTCAGGAAAATTTGCACCTTTATCACCCAAGAATGTACGAAATTTTAACATGAAGTCAAGAAAAGTATAAGAGCAATGGAAACGCTATGGAAAAATGAGATATTTTTACAAAAACTGGCGCGTTGAAATGTGATCTAGTCAGTGTTTTAGCAGGAAGCGTGTCCTTTTCATTAGCTTTACTCAACTTAGGCATGGCTTTAAGGGATGACGCAGGTATAAGGACTAGAGCCCAGACTCTCATTTTCTTTATGTAAATATTGATGCTTTTGTTTTTAAATAAGATTTGTTATTTTGTGTTACAAGCAAGAGCTATCTATGTTTAGAACCTGTAGTACAGCGCTATAGCAGGGTATAGCATACAAACGGCATATGGAACACAGCATCGAAGCCAGGGGTGGCATGGGGGCAGTGCCATCCCAAGCTCAATGATCTTGCCCACCTTTGCCCACCCATAACTTTGAATCTTGGTAATTTGGTATCTTGCTATTTTCTTTTCTACGTCAAAGACTATCGATTGAAGCTTTCTAATGATGTTTGCAAATGGGCACTCTCCGGCATTTTAGGATGTGCAATTGTAAAAATTTTGGGAGGCAAGCCCCCAGGCTCCCTTTATTGCTTTTATGGCACTATAAAAACATTAATAATATTATAGCCAACGTAGAATGGCGCGGTGATGAAAGCATTACTAATCGTAGCCCCAAACTCCTTCCGTACGTAGAAGGGTTGATAGATAATAAGCTGTAGTACACGCTTTTCGCTTAATAAGAAAACTACGTTTTTGCTTGAGCCTCAATTTAATAACTTTCCCGAAATTAAGGTTGAGATTTTCTTAACGTTTTCTCGAATAAACTGCTTAAAAATGGGTTACTTTGTCTTTATTAATCTTGCAAACCCGGATGTATATTCTTTTGTATACATTTTGAATGTAAGAGTGATTTACTTTTGATTTTTGTCAAGCAAGAATACTGTGGAGCACGAGTTTTGTATAAAAAGAAGTGCATTCAGTTCTCTTACAGGTGAAAAAAGATAATATGCATTCTTGAAACCCTAAACTTAGATAAATAGTGCAGTTCGTAGTTTGCAGCTTATTCAATTTGAAGAACTTGATGTTAGCTGCAAAAGCCAAAAACACGTAAGGTGGATAAAAACGTCTGAGCTTGGATATATGAAGACTGCGTGCATCAAAGGTTTTTGCATCTTCCAACATTCTCTGGCAAATGACGGCAGATACATGGAATTGAAGACCCGGAGCTAAACTATGTGTATAAGTTTAGTTCCGGGAGTTTGGTAGCCAAATGGAATTGCAAGAAATTGCAAGATCTTGATTTCTTATATTACGCAGCATTAACTAAAGAACTTGCAATATAGTAGCATCTTTTACCACGTATTGTTGTAAAGCCACTCCTTCATCATCTGGCTTATAGATTGAATACACCCTGACTTTTATATTTTGATATTGAATTGAATATATGTTTTGACATTGAATTGAATATATATTTCAGCATTGAATTGAATATATACTTTGACATTGAATTGAATATATATTCAATTCAAACATGTATTGCAAATTGAATAATATTTTTGTGTTTCTTCGTGGACTATCTGACGTTATTGCATTGAGAAATTTCAGAAAAATTAAGCATATATTTTGACATTGAATTGAATATATATTTCAACATTGGATTGAATACATTTTAGGAATGGATTGAATATAGTTTAGAAAAATGTTGAACATACTTCACTTGTTCGTATTTAAGGGATTGAAATTACTACACATGACCAGCCATATTTGATGCCGTCATAGCAAGACACAAATAACCAATTTGATTTTTGAGCCTTCTACACAACATGATGCTGAAAGATGAGAGAGTTTGAAATTCCATTTTCCCCCAAAAGGTACGTTCTGTAGCCATTTAAAGTAAACGACAAAAGACAGAGCCTTGAGGCACAGCAATGCACAATCGATGAGTTCTCTCATTGAAACACTATTTCATGATCTGTACATTGGTTGATGTGTTCCAATGTATGAAAGAAAGCATTTGATCTCGTATCGTGTTATCAATAGTCCGGGTAGTACACTGGACAAATCACCAGTATACTAAAAAATGCAGACCAGAAATATGGAAGTTCCGATTTAGTTACTTTGGATTTGGTTGATACTTAATAAATTAACGTCGAGTGTATTGTAGGCATTTTGAAATTCTGCGTACAAGCGAAGTATTGTGAAGTGCTCAATTTTCTCTAAATCTTCTTTAGCGCGCTTTCCTTGGAAGAGCCAAAATAGAGCTAATGCTGAACCACCATTCACGGGTAAGGGCAGTGGCGCAAGTGTATTGATAGAGTGACATGCTTGGAGAGTTCTTCTAGGGCAGGGTTTTTAACGTGCAGTTCCATAAAGAGTGTGCAGTTCTAAAAAAGTTTGTGTAGTTCTAATGAAAAACTTTTCAATTCAAAAATTTGCTATTTATTGGCCCAAGGGTGTAAGAAAGTAAATAGCTGTAAAAATGACAGATTTAGGTGTGAAATGATAGGCAAAACACAACAAGAAATTGAATTGTTCGAGGTAGTAAAATTTACTTACCCTTTCTAGCTAAAAATGATGGGCGAGGTGGCATAGCAGCTAGTGCGCCTGACTCCTGTGCAGAAGGCCTACGGTTCGAGCCTGATTCGAGGCTTTGACTCAATGCTCTAGGTCTTGACTGAATGCTCGTTCACTGTTCATCCAGCAGCGAATGGGTACCTGGTGGCAGCACAAGGGAAATAAAGACGGCGAGGAAAGAAACTGGCGACCCTACCTCACATGCCGATGGCTCAGGATAAGTGTCCTCTCTGACAGACACTCCCCTACGTACGGAAGTATACGGGACTACCTTTACCTTTTTTCGCTAAAAGCTGGGAGTTCAATCCCAGCTGCAACCAGAATTTAATTCTTTAATAGAGCATCGCTGGATTTTATGTGCAGTTCTAAATGTTTCTTTAAAAAACGCTGTTCTATGGGTGCGCTATCATGATTGACAAAAAATGCCCCTCCCCTCAGAAATCAAAAGAGCACAACTTTGTTGCCTTAGTGCTTGAGTGCCCATAAACATCGCTACTTACGAACATCGCTTAGGCACCTTAGTGTCCCTTAGTTAAAAAGTGTTCTCAAGGTAGGCACTAGCCCTCCCCCCCCTATCAGGATTTGTGAATCACTCCTCTAGTTGGAAATGAAATGCAATGTGACAGGACAACTACTGCATCCTAATTGGTTACTTCTTGAAATTGTCGATTCGCTTGAATTCCTTGAGATACGAGTCTAGTAGCACGTGGCAATAATAATAGTAATTTCTGATTGGTTACTTGTTTCATTTGCAAAGCTTCTAAAGACTGTCTTAGAAAAAAAGCTTTGAGTTCTGGTGTTTTACGCATTCACTGTAAAGAGCAGTGTAAAAACTTGCCTTACACATGACAAAATGACGACCCTTCATCAATAAGGGAGGGTAACTTGATTTGTTGCGCTATTGCTGAAGCTATAAAGAGGTCTATGCTACGAAGCGTTACAAGCAGGGAAAAGGAAGGTCTCAAAAACGAGTAATTTGGAGCTACGTAACGGGCGAGTGACTCCAAATCAAACATAACTTGTATAGCATGGCATGCACAAATCATAAGAGCATTATGATTTTTAGGATTGTTTAGAATTTTTAGAAAATTTTTTAGAAACTATGAAAATTTAAGGAGACTTTTTGAGAATTTATAATATTTTGTGGAAGTTTTTTGAGCCTTTGAACTGTTGTGCAAGTTTCAACAATTTATAAGGATCTTTAAGACGAAAGTTCTTCCAAGATTTTTCAGACGCTTAGAGATTTTTAAAGATTGTTTGTCGACATGAGCGAGGTAGCATAGTGGTTAGAGCGCATGCCTCCAATGCCGAAGGTCTACGGTTCGAGCCCGACTCGATGCTCTGACTGAACGATCGCTCATTGTTCACCAAGTAGCAAATGGGTCCCCAGTAGGAACACTGGGGAGATAAAGGCGGCGAGGAAAGGAACTGACCACCCTACCTCACATGCCGATGGCTCAGGATAAGTACCCTCTCTAACAGGCACTCCCCTACGTACGAAAGTAAACTGGATTACCTTTACCATTTTTGTCGACATGTGCGAGATTCTTTTCAGTAATTTACCCCTTGAAAAAGTTTAAGAGTTCTGGATTTTTGAGACCTATGAAGGTCCGAGTGCCCCTCGGTCGTTGATAGGTCTCAAAAATTCAGAAATTTTAATCTTTTTATCAGCCAAGTGCTACTATACTTTCTTCCAAACCACTCTCTTGTTAAAAGCATATACCCATATACTCATTTAGGAGCACCCCATTTTGTTTACGGCGCTCGATTCAGTTTCACCTTTGCATGCTGCAAATAACTTATGATCTTATTCTTAAGTCTTATTTGTAAATAGTTGTTTTTTACATATCTAGTTTTATACACTTTTTTATTTAGACTTTTTAAAAAAATATGTATTTTTTTGCAAGATTTTAGCTTTTACTTTGCAAATAGACGGCCCCTTGCAAACCAGCTCAGCTGAATGGGCCACCGTCTGTAAAAATGGAAATAATAATAACAATAATAATAACGATTACCCCTGTGAACCCTTATAGAAATTGAATGGGAGTAATGCTTCTGTTACCCATATTATGACGTTAACATTAGGTACTGTCACCCAAGACTTTCCCTGCTCTGTTTGACAGTTTGATGACGGTGTGGGATGATCTCAAACGAGAATAACGCCTGTATGATATACGACGTTCTCTCAGCGTAATAAATTGCTTTCAAATGCGATAAGAAACTGCTTTTAAGTAATGAGGCCGTCGCTATTTAGAAACGTGGCCAATATGGTAATGAGCGGTCTGCGAAGTCCAATATACTAGCCTTGATTTATGGAACAGGATAGTATAGAACACCCATACATTATATGCCAGCAAAAGTCAAAAGCTACCGACGGTGAATTGTACAGGTTCTTACAACAGGGAAGGAAGCTAGAATATCTTTCAGGAAAGTATTGCTAAATATCAGGAACTTTGAAGGAATCCGCTAATGGCTTATCGGGTGAATGCTAAACTCTGGAAAGATTTAGAACCTCAAGGTGCACGTACACTGTGACAGCTCGAAACTGTAGACAATTGTTATGTGAGAGATTTCACTGGTAGATCACTACTAGAAGACACTTTAAAACTCACAATGAACAGTATTTTAAAAAGAATACATCTTTTTGTATTTGTCAGAAAGTTGTTTATAAAAATGTCGTGCTCAGCTGTTCAAAAAGTTAAGAACCGTTAGTACTAGGTTTTTGAGACGCAAGAAAGTTTTTTAGTGTCTATATATTTAAAATTAAATTTAAATCAGGATATTTTGTAACATATAAAGTGGTGGGGAAATTCCACACCAGCCCCTTTCATTGCCCCACAAGTGGAGCTTATTTGCCCCACTATTTAAGTGCCCTTTTGATTTATTGACTTTTTTATTTCTTGCCTTATTTGATATATTTGTGTGGATGACAAATTCTTTGTTTTCATTGAACAAGTTTCGAATCCCAATTCATTTTTTATTCGCGAAGTTCAAGATGGATACTTCTAGTGACAAACTAGTGAAGACCGCCCTCCATAATGTAAATGAAATGAAAAGTTGTAGGTTTTGCAGTCCATAGCAAAATTTTAAGAGCACTTTTGATAGGCTATTAATCAGTAGATTCTGCATTTATCTAAAGTGTCCTTTTCCCAAATGCCCGCCACTGAAAATTCCTTTAAAAATGCCCTGGGTTATTTATGTACAATATGTCATGCATTTGATGTTGGCTACCTTCTAACGGTTTAACTTCTGCTATTTACTCAGATGTATCATGCCTTTAAGTGTAAATGTTCACTTTCCATTAATAAGTGTGCGCAAAACATTGGAAATTGGAACTCAGAAAATTTTGCAAAGAAATTCTTAAGAAAGCTTTGATACTGGAATTGTGAAAAGTTAAGAAAGTTTCAGTATTGGACCAAAAAAACTATTCTTGTAAAAAAGCATGTAATCTTAGACTCAGAATTGAGAAAAAATCAAAGAACATTAAGGTTTAGTTAGGAATTCTAAAAAACAAATATGTAGGATTCCTTGCCATGATATGAAGCTTTCATGAAGTTAAGCATTATGAATGCTACATTGTACATTTTCAGACGGGTACCCTCTCATAAACAACAAAAACGGCTATATGTGCTGCAGATGGGGCACCTTTTTATGATTTGAGTTATTGTTTTCCTAATTTTTGCAATCCATCTGGTGCTGGCATGATTTTTACGGGGTACTTTAATTTTTAGCTTCGACAAAAGGTGTACGATTGTATCAGATCACACGAATGTACATAATCAAACAAAAGAAATTGCAACAACAGCTAAATTTTGAATCCTTTTTGGTATCTTAAGAAGATTTTAATACACATGGGTGTTTTGATTAAATCAGCAATCATATCCTTTTCTATAAGCACCGACGAGTATATTTCTGATTATATCTTATTAATTAACGTAAGCTTAGCAAGGTCATTGCACGACATTGCTCTTAATGTTCCTCTAGTTTCCGAATCATCAGCATTCTCTTGATGAAGACCGATTTCTTTCACAAAAATAAAGATATTAATTTGTTGTCTGAAAGAGAAGTTCATAAATAATTACAACTCACGACCCGAAAAGCAAAATGAATTCAAAGCTTAAGTGTGTAAAAAAAGTCAAAGCGCTTATGATCCACCGTTTCCAGGCTTATGCGCATGCTCGAGGGATGGCAAATTATCTCTGAAGGCAATGCGCATGCCTCAACGATGCTAAGAGGGGGTGTGCAGGGTTGACATTAAGGCTGTCTGAAAACTGAATGTGTGAATGGAGGGCCAAAGGAACCCGGCGTAAACAACTCGACTTGTTTGTCATGAATCCGGGAAATTGAATGAATTTCCTTAACGTGATCAACTGATTGAAAACATTTCCTTTCGTTCTTAAAGCTGTCTACATGATTCCATGGACATAAACAGGTTTCTTATGACAGAATGTGACATGACTCAGTCTATGACATCCAATGCGGTTGAAAAAATTTCATAAAGAAGGCTTCAGTAAAGATTCGACAAATATAAATAGCTACGATGCGTCGCATTGGAGTTGTTCGGCAAAATCTTCGGGGGTCGAAAAGCGATGTAAGAGCGCACTGGTCATCGCAAAAATGTTGATCAAAGGCCATGATCCTTGTGAATTTACCATCTTGACAACATTGGCAGAACTAGTGAGTAAGGGAGCATTTCCGGCACTAAGCTGGTTGATTTTCTGGCTAAATATTTCCGAAGCACCTAAGATGGATCATATAGGCAATTTGCATATATTTTGGTATAAATAATTCTGTCTTGTATTGGAGTGATGGCCCAGTCGTTAGTACGTCTGCCTCCGAACCAAAAGGTCGTGAGTTCGAGCTCCGGCCGAGTCATACCGAAGGCTTTAAAAATGGTATTCACTGCCTTCTCGTGTGGCGCTCGATGTATGAAAATGGAGTGGGGAAGTTGAACTCGCGGAGCTACCAGTGGACCAGCCCTCGCTGTAGACGTGTGGACTAGGGCTACTGGAAACAGAAATAGGCGCCTTCCTATACGCCATTGGCGCGGGATGAACTATGACTTTGAATTCAGAGTAATCAGAGGGTGTCCGCACCTTTCCATCCCCTTCCTCCACCTATTCATACCTGCTCGCATTTTGCTTGACAACTCCCCTCCTCCTGTCCGTGCGGACACTGAGTTGAAAGACAAGTAAAGAAAACATAGTAAAAGCAAAAAAGTAATAAAAGTAAAAGTAATAATAATAACAGGCCCGTAGGAAGCGGGGGGGCTGGGGGGGCTTTAGCCCCCCCAATAATTCTAAATCCTAGTTGAATTTTCTGGATCCTAAGCCATTTTAAGACCTTAGAGACAGCGAAATCTCGTGAGCTTCCGGGGGCTCCGCCCCCTGGACCCCCAGCTGTTGTAGGCACTGCATATTATGGTCATTGCATATTACGACCCTACCCAAATGTTCATGACCAGAAAATAGCCCCCCCAATCGAAAAATGCTTCCTACGGGCCTAAATAATAGTAAAAAATAGTAAAGAAATAATACGAAAAAATAGTAACTCTTTTAGTAGCATCTATTTCATCGACAATTTGAGTTCATTTCCTATTACTCTTTTTCTTTATTTAAGAACAGTTTGTTAAGAACACGAGCCTCAAGTTAAGAACAATTGTAAGAGTAGGGCTGAGGCTAAAGCAATGTCGTCAAACATTCCTTCAGACAACGATGCATAGGCTTTCCACTAACATATAGACATGAAGTGTCATTTCCTTTTTAGCCTGATGAGAATTGTCAGCTTTGTCACTTCTCTTCTTTAATTTTCTCTTTTAACAAAACATGCATATCGTATTTACTTCTTGTTTGCCTCTTTAGCTTTTATATTTTTTAACGAAGGTAGATTGTGATAAAATCACCTTTAAATGTACTCTCCTCACTTATAGACTGCATTGAAATGAATATCCTCACTGTTGCTGCCCCCTTCTTCCCCTAAGGTACGGGCATCCTTTATTGATGCCCCCCAAGCAGTTACCTCTTTCGCTTTGTTTGAAATAGGCAGGCATTGCTGAATTCTCAGGCGTACAGTAAGGATAGACAGTACACATTTTGCTAATAAGAAGACAGTTCATAAGAAGCATAATTTTAGTCACCTTAAAATATAAGAAACTTTTAGAACCACAAGAAGCCTATACAGGCCTTTTAGAACTGTAAGGAATGGCCTAAGAAACTTTAAACAAATAGCACATTGAAATTGTTACCTGGTTCAATGTAATGCTAAGCCAATAACAATATGGACATGACGTTACGCTACATTTCTAATCAAACTGGCCCATTTCGTTAGATACGATGCTAGTATTTTGTTATTTCCACGGTTCATGTACGTTTTCACTACAACCTTGTTCGTTAAATGAAGAAATCTGTAAGAGCCTTTTGGCACTAAAATGTGGCCAACATTTAAACAACATTTTCCTACTAGGCATTGAATCAGATTTCTTGGAAAGTCAATGTTTAACTGCACCGAATCAGCTACACGTCTATTTTATAAGAAACCACTTTATAAGCAACCTAGTACTAGACAGCCTAAAATTCAAGAAACCTTAGAACTACAAGGAAAGAGCTAGGAAACTTTAGGCAAATAGCACATTGAAATCGGTACCTGGTTCAATGTAAAGCTGTACCAAAACAATATGACCATGACATTGCTTTAGAATGTAACTCGTACGGACGTGTATTGTTTGTTGTAGCATAAATAGTTTGCTACATTCACCTTCTCTGTACGCTTTCACGGCAATATTGTTCGCTTAAGTAAGAAAAATTTAAGAAACTTTTAGAACTAAAATGAGGCCAAAAGTTAAGAAACATTTAGTACTAGTCCTGGAGCTAGGTTTCTTTTAAAAAATTTGTATCTGAAAAGAATCATTTGCTGTAAAATTAACTAGGCTGTGGTTGGGAGAGCCATTGGGTCTGTAGCTTTTAACTGATTTAATAGCAAAAGAATCGGTGTTCGGGGAAAAAGGACAACCTAGATAGGAAAATTAGCAGTCCACCAGCTTAAAATATACTCAGATCCATCTTTGGTTTACTAGATTCCATTAAAATCCTTCAAAATCTAGCTGGTTAGTTAGCTAGAATCTATCAAAACCCATCAAAGTGCAAAATTTAAGTTTACTAGAACCCGTCAAAGTCCACATGATTGGCTAACTAGGATCTATCAAAATCATGTATTCAGTATACATTCGTTCTCTGAATTCAGTTGTGGAATTCATTGGGCTCAGGTCATGTAGGCGGAGAGATACAACCTACAATTATGAGTTTGTTCAGTGGTTTTCTTTAAATCTCTAGCATTTTTCAATGATTCTATCAGTGAAGCATCAACTTAAGTGTATATTAATTGAGCTTTAGCAATGGTCTGGGATGGCACTCACGTACGCCGGAACGATAGTTGGGCTAGAGAGCCAACAGGAGCACAAGGGCACCGATTTCTGGTGAATGGTCATCTCTTTGAGATACCACCTAGCATAGGCACCTATATGGGACCCAAGGCACTTTCTCTCTTGGGACCCAAGAAACAATTTCGCCTCTTCCTTTAGCAGAACCTATATTTCACATATTTATACAAATAGCACTCTCTTCCAATCATGTTTTACTTGTTTATATACAATATTTGATCTCCGTTGTATCATATCAATATCTAAAAAGGGACTCTACTGCATTTCATACAGGAAACTTTTGCTCCACCTGCGCTCACCACATGAAAGGCAGGAGGGACGAGTGTTCCCATCTGCTCCCTGTCTGGTATCCCTGATGGCACTATTGGGGTGCTTGAGTTGCTGGAGCCCCCTAAAATTCACTGAGTTCCCAGTTGGCAACTATGTTTTTGAAGATTCCCATGTAATTGCGGCACTTTCAAGATGTGTCCTGCCTTTCTACAGCAATTTGAAGGGGGTGGTCGGACAAAACTTATCTCGCTTCGTTCACTAGGCACTGAGCACATACAGTAAACTGAATTAGCATATCAATAAGTGTACTGCATGTGAAATAGTTTCGTGGCTAAAGGGATTGAATTTGAAACAGTGTATACAAGGAAAACAATGAATTTATCTGATTTCCATCATTGTTATTTTGACTATAATAATTATATCATATATTATTATTATCCAAAACTCCTTACCATCTAAGATACCTTTGCCCAATGCATAGTAGCTTTATTGTTATTGTTCTTGTTTTCACTCTGGCCATGGTTAGTAGATTGCTTTACTGTTATCAGGCTAGCAATTGTAATTTCCTTGTTAAATGAGATTACTACTGTATGTAGCAGAATATAACATGAAAGTCTTCTCATACGGCTGGACTAGATTATATTACCTCTGCTAGAAATTTTGGGTTAGGGTAAAGGTTTGGGTTAGAGTTAGGTTTAAAGTTAAGGTTAAGGGGTTAGGGACAGGACGTTAGGTTTAAGGACACCTATGGGGCTAGGGTTATGGCAAAGAATAGGGTAGTGGTAGTAGTATGGCATACCCAGATAGAGCAGTATGGAAACTAGACAGCATTGTAAACAATGCCTTCTAAATCCAGGCACTTGTGCATCGCTCTTTTCCTTCCTCTAAACGAGGCCAACCAAACATAGGATAGCAATAAAACAAAACGAGCCTATGCGAGCAAGCTATGCAGCATGTCTATAATCCCTATACGCTTTTCCATAAAAAAATCATTATTTTGCCAGTGTCTCAATTACCAACATTAAGCTTGAGATTTTCTTAAAATTTTCTTAACTTTTTCTGAAATAAACTGGCTAGATACGCTTTCTTTACTAGTCTTGTATGCTCGAATTTGAATTCTATCGTTAACATTTTGAATGTAAAAATGACGTCATATCAATTATTGAACAACAAAAGGTGTTATTTGAATGTTGAACCTTGTGATTCTCTTAAGATTTTCTTAAGATTTTCTGAAGAGTTTCTTAAGATTTTGACCATCTGAGCGTCATTTTAAAAAACATGTATGCAATATTACTTTTCTCTTTTAGTTGGTGGTAAGTGTGTTATGTAGGAAAATTGATCCTGGAGAGAAACAGGTGGACGTGTATTTTCATTTGCAGCGTGTTTGTGGTTCCAAGGATGAGTGTGTCCGCCCTCTACTTCTCAATTCCCAGACTACTAGTGTTTTACAAATGTTCTAATATTATAAGGTATGGAGGAAATACTCATGATAATGTCCATTCCTTTTAAGAAACTATATTGCGTTACACATTCAAACTTCCAACAACCACTGCTTTACAAGCTACATCTGCTGATGGAACTTGTCGCACCATCGATCAAGCCCGTAGGCAGGCCTGTGTTTCAGGGATGGCAAAGTTGTCCTGAAGAAATCACGGGGTACAAAATCTGAGTGTTTCTAGTTTTTCGCAAAGACCAAGGTTAAGTTCAACCAAAATTTTCAGATCCCTCCTTAGCTGCAAAGACAAAGCAACAATAAGAAAATTGCTGAGTTGGAGATTGGGGGGGGGGTGGCATAAATGCAAAAGTCGATCACGCACTCCGAAAAAGCTTCGTGTACTTTGTGAAAATCACATTAAATTACGTGATCGCAAAAACCACATCTAATTTCGTATACTGTTTGCGGGTGATATGCCCTTCAACCTGTGGGTAAAAATGGTAGTGCGGAACAATCCTATACAGAGTCTCAGTGAATTATCAAGCCCGTAGCCAGGCTTGTGTTTCAGGGGTAGCAAAATTGTCCTGGAGGAATCACGTGATACAAAATCTGGGGGCTTATTTCATATTCTACGCTATCACAATCAAATGGAAATGTGAATGAAGGAAGAAAGTGAGCTTTCTGGTATGTTACCAAGACCAAGGTTGAACTGAATCAAAATTTCAGGAGATCTCTTCTTATCTACAAACATAGATCAACAATAAAAATTGCAAAAAAATCCCAGGGGTGGCAAAAGACTGGCATTCTGTTGCTCAGGGGTGGCATTTGCCATTCTATGCCACCCCATGGCTACGGACCTGTGAATTATTGACGGCAATTCCGCTGAATTATTTAAGCATAGAAGGATTTTTGTCATCGACGAGTTCACTCTTTGATAGGAAAGCTGATTTTGGTGGGCATTATTTAAGAATCAACTTGGGATAAGAGCGAAGCTGGGTATTTCCAGAGCTGTATGTAGTCATTAAATATACACGTAAAATACTAGCAACTATTTGGGGCTGTCGAATATCAAAGAAACCCATAAGACTCCAATTGAAGCTCCGTGGTTCAAAAGTAAACTATGGTCTGCCATTCGGCTAAGTATCACTTAAGATGTATCATCATTAAGCAATTTGTGATTAGATACTATAAACTGTAAGGATTCTAAAGCCACATAGACGGCGAAGTTCCCACAGTTTATGAATGATTACAATATAAATAGGATTAGCACAACATATGGAGCTCAATAGATGGAAATTTATGATTATTTGTGTTGGCTTATTCAACAGCCTTTAGACAAACCTTGAGGAAAAATAGACAACCAGCCAATTGTCGTGGGCGGGTAATGGTTACATATAGCGACCTAAGAGATGGATCTGAGGTGAAGCTGCGAGTTTATCTAGGACTAGTTTGTGTCAATATGGAGTAACCAATATGCATGGAAAAGCTGTACTCTAAACCTCAAAAGCAAAAATTGAATTTAAACAGCTTTTCTCAACAAACTAACCATAAGACGTCGTTAATCAATGCTCTCTTCAAAGGTCAATTCAATCAAGTAGAAGAATTGATCGCTACTTTGAGGGTAATCACCTTATTAGGTCTTAATGGATGTCTGAAATACTGATATTCGAAAATGCATGTTTTAGATAGGAGCCACAAACATACAGAAACATGGATATATATAAAGAACTAACAAACCGTAGTTTCCAGGTATAAGCCAAGAGCCCAATTATCCTCTGTAGCTACTTTGTGTCACTATAATGTGGACATATTGACTCGTACGTCAAATTTCATTAGTCTTGTTTCAAACTTGGCAAGAGACCCACTTGATGAATCATCTACCGCTAAATCTATTTAATGTAAGGTAAATTGACTTGTAACTACTTAATTGTTCAGCTCTTCGAAAATATACATACATAAATACATACATACATACATGCATATATACATATATATATATATATATA
>WIPJ01001781.1:333720-364672 GCA_018155075.1 Cassiopea andromeda
AGAAAGTTAACCACACTTATAAAAACTTCCAAAACCACACTCAAGATTTCCAAGACCACAAAGAGTGGCCGAGAACATTTAAAAAAAAGCCATGGTTTGTAAGCTCTGTCGACAAGGGCTCATTGGCTCCAGAAGCATAGTAGGAAGAGCCTGTGCTATGCATGCCTATTTAAAATGAGGCGCCATTTTTATCGACCTAGCCAGTCAGTGAGTTCAACTAAAAAGGGCTCACCGGGAAGTTTCCCTCCTAACCACAGCATACCTCTGCCTGTTGGAAAGTTTTGCATACAATTTCCCTTTTTATGAGAGTCTTCTTCATTAGGTACCATGCCCGTTAAGGACGTAGGTGATCATGGTCTTCCACTCTCGTCTGTCTCTGGCCGTTTTCAACAATTTTGCCAACGTTGAATTCTGCTCAGGAACTTGTCCATTCATCCATGTGCATAAACTGTCCAAGAATATTATACGTTGCCTGCCACTGCTTCTTTTTCCATCAACGAACCCAGTAAAGCATAAGTTCTCCATGCCATCTTTCCTCATTATATGACCCAAGAAATCTAGTTGTCTTTTCCTTATGTTCTTAATCAAACTTCTGTCTGTCACAACCTTCCTTAGCACCTCTTCATTGGGAAAAGAAATCCTCATCATCCTTCTATACATCCACATTTCAGTTGCCTCTAATATTCTTGTCATTTCTCAGTTTAATGTCCATGCTTCACATTAATAAGTTAAAATTGGTATTACATAACAATCTAGTATTCTTAATGTTAATCCTATTTTCCTATTCTTCAAAACATGCTCTAGTTTAACAAAACAGTTCTTTGCTATTGCTATTCCTTATGAGAGTACCAAATTTATATCTTGAATACACAGATATTCCAGGTTCTGTTTAAGCTTGAGCCTTGCACTGATCTTATGTTATTCCAAAATTTGAGGAATCTAGGCCCTTAAATTCTTTTGAACGTTATATAAAAAAGAATGCACCCCTTTCTCTGTGATACTAGCTTTGCTGCATTTTCCATTCAAAGCGGAATTACATAAAAACAAACTAGGAAATTGAAATGTATTCCAAGTTAAGCTTCAATATTATCAATTAACAGCTGCATTACGCTGCTTAAATACACGGTTTCAAATTGCTCTGAATTCAGTAGTGCTAATGAGTTCCTAGCAACATGATAAATCCTAACCTTGAAAGGTCTCGAAAATAGGAATGTGATGGTTTTTCAAGTTCTCGTCTTCTAGGGACTGGAAAAGCCATAAGATGCGAATATTTTGCTTTTCATAGTAAATAAAGACTAGCAAGCATAGATCAAGGGGCGGATCCAGAGCTGGACATTGAGGGGGGGCATATGATTCATTTTACTGTCTTTTTCATTTTAGAAGTTTCTTAACATAATTGCTTGCTACAGGAAATATTGCCGTTTGGAGGCTCCCCGAGCCCCTCACTTTGGATCTGCCTCTGCATAGATTTGCTTTAAATAAGAAAAAAATTTATAAGCAACCTAGTACTAGACACACTAAAGTTTGAAAAACTGTTAGAACTGCAAGGAAAGAGCTAAGAAGCTTTAGACAAATAGAACATTGAAATCTTTACCTGGTTCAACGTAAAACTGCACCAAAACAATGTGAATATGACATAGTTTTAGAATTTAACTGGTACTGACGCACTTTGTTATAGGACAAATAGTGGTTACTACCATTGCTCGCATTTCTACATACAATATCTACATGTGTTTTTTTATAAGAAACCACTTTCATAAGCAACCTAGTACTAGACAGCTTAAAATTTAAGAAACTTTTAGAATTACAAGGAAAGAGCTAAGAAACTTTAGGCAAATAGCACATTGAAATCGTTACCTGGTTCAACGTAAAACTGCACCAAAGCAATCTTAATATGACATTGCTTAAGAAATTAACTCGCACTGACGCAGTTTGTTTGTTATAGTACTAATGATTTCTTAAATTCACATTTATTTTCTTTTTCACTGAAGTTGTGTTCATTAACTTTAGATACCCATATGAAACTTTGATGCTTGGGCTCTAAGAATAAATACATATAAAATAGACTTAGTCAGGGTCTATACTCAATACGTGAAACAAAATTCCCTGACTATTCCCTGACTATTCCCTGACTAATAGTCAAAACTACCCAGTTTTTCCCTGACCCCCACTTCACATACCTATAAAAATAGGGTAAAAGAAATTGGAGTCTAGTACATAGGTAATGTATACATACTTGCTATAGCACTATACAAAGTTGCACATACGAGATCATGATAAAGTGCGCCTTTTCGCGCGAGTACCTACTTTTATTCCTCTGTGCTTCATCAAAAGCTGCCACGCCATATGGTTTATTGCTATCATTAGTAATTTGCTTGCTTTTTTCATTTTCATTTTCTGCCACCCGTATTCTATGTGTTCACATTGAGCTTTGTCAGTAACAGTGCATTGCATATCATTGAAGGAGGCCATGTCAGTTACTATTTCCACACTGCCGATAATTTGCTGTACTAAAGGTCTTTTATTCAGAGGTTTGTTTTTTATTGCATGTTTTATCATACATTTCGTTGTTTTCTTCCTCCTTCCAAACAAGATTGTTGTTGTGATGCTGATGCCATTTTCCCCGCCACATGGGTTAGAGGCTGTCTTTCGGAGTAGTTCCCATGCCTTCCCAGCAGATCTCACAAGCTGGACTCTGTGCTCGCTTATCAATCACCAACCGAAAATTCTCTTGCAAGCCACCCTCTCAATAAAGCACCTCCCCTATAAGCTCCCTCTTCTATAAGCCCCCTTCTCCTATAAGTTTCCCTTTTAGGAGCAAGAAATTCATCAAGCCCCCTCTCTCTTAAGCATCCCCAAAAGAGATTTAATTGTACCAAAAACAAGTATGCTTCTAAAAGCAGAGAAATAAAGATTGATCACGTTCAACAGATTGTAATTCTCAACACGTCAAACATCGAAGTCAGGCATTGACGTACTGCAAATAAAAAAATTCAAAATATATTTAGCCTCCCTCTCTTAAAAACACCCCTCTCAAATAAATCTCCTTTACACGTGCTTGAAATCAATAAGCCCAGGGGACTAAATAGAGAATTTAGGGCAGTGTTGGGAAGTGGTATGGGCGCTAGTCTTAGACCCAGACTCTTTAGTGCTATATCCGCTTTATCCGGTGTATAAGTATGGATGCTGCGTGTAATGTAAAAAGAGAGAGAAACGGTTTGAGTATCGCTCGAGTAAGAAGCTATGGAGTATTTGTTGTGTATATATTTGTGGATATACAAGCATGGTCTTTCTCTTGGACCAATTCTTTGTACTCTAACCCAACTTCACAATAGGTAGATATCTCCATACCACAAAAACTAAATACGTGTTATCACGATTTTTTATAAGAAACAAATCTGTTAAAGCATTAGGCTGAAATTAGGCAAAAATTAAGAAACACAGGCAGGCCGAGCTTCCAATAATAGCTTAAAAAGGCTGTTGCTGCAAGAAATGTTTATCAAACTAGAAAGAAAATAGAAATAGTACCCATTACATGCCTCAAAAAACCTGAACATCCTTTTTCTTATATCACAATTACCTAATATGGGCTGTTGTTATCATTGGGAGTCTTTAAAATTAAGAAACATTTAAGAGACATTTGAGGCTAGATTTGATGAAATATTAAGAAATATTCAGGCTGAAGCCAGAGAGTTTGTTTCTTATGAAAAAGAAGTGAATTGAAAATAATGTACTAAGGAAGCCACCAAAACAGAACGAACTTGATTGGTATGAAAGCTAATACAATCTTTGATGATGGCATTACGCGTTTTTTTTAAAGAAACCTAGTTCAAGGCCTAGCACTAAAATATTCGTAATTCTTGGCCATATTTTAGTCCTAAAAGTGTCTTAAAAGATTTATTTAGCGAACTAAATTGCTGTGAAAGCGTAGGCAGAACGTGAATACAACAAACTATTTGTTTTACAACAAACAAAACACATCAGTGCGAGTTAAATTCAAAAGCAATGTCATATATTGCATTGGTACAGCCATACGTTGAACAAGGTAACGACTTCAATGTGCTGTTTGTCTAAAGCAGTGCTTCTCAACCTTTTTGATCTAAACGCCCCCCAATTCAACGAATTTTTTAAAACGCCCCCCTCCTCTCGAAATATACTTTCTTTCATCAGTTTCATAAGTAAATATATTATATCATACCTTCTCAAAACGCCCCCTTGGGGGCGATATCGCCCCCGTTGAGAATCACCGGTCTAAAGCTTCTTAGCCTTTTCCTTGTAGCTCGTAAAGTCTCTTAAATTTTAGGCTGTCTAGTTCTAGGCTGCAAATAAAGTAGTTTCTTATAAAAAATCTGCACGGTGTTATATTTCCTTAGCATAACAAATATATGAAGCTCTGATAGTTTGATAACTCAATGCAATCAAATACTGCTTTGGAGCTAATTGTGCATGATCAGTTAAATTAGACTTTAATCCTCTCCATTGTAATATCTAATTTACCAGAAACAGGTAGACTTTCTTTTACTGACCACTGGGCCTAAGCTCATGATTGAATTAAGAAAATCTTTTAACATGGAGATGAATAACCGACTACGCTTGAGAACACGCCCCTATAAAGCATCCTAGATCCTTCCAGGTCAAATTATGTAAACCTAACAGCATTATTGGAACAATATAGAGCGTGAGTTAGGTGAATTTGAATATAAGCCTTAATTTTGAATTTACATAAGCAAGTAAACGCTGAATATGGACAAAAGCTGAATAACTTGAGAGGTAACAAAGAACAAATTTTTCATAAGGGTGAAGTTCACAAGAAAATTAAGGCTCAGAATCGCTGAAATTTAAGAGTAATTAAGGTATAATGCAAGGCTCAAGCATTATCAAGATTTGGAATATTCGTGCATTTGAGTTAAATTACTGTTTTGAAGATTAACTTAAACACAACCAATACAATAGTTATTACTCTGTTCCACTTCTCTCTTGCGTTATGATGAAGTAAGACATCAACAAAGAAATGAATCCATTCAATTGATTTTCAGAAGAAGTTACACCTTTGGCACTAAAGATTGACTTAAAAATGATCTTTGGCTCGAAACCTGAAACTGTAAGAAGAAGTGTGTACTGTAGTGAAAATATTTGAGAGTGTTATTGAATCAAAGTGAATTGTACCGTTACTTTAACAGTACTTTTTTTTCTAAGAAAATTGTTTATGAGAAAGGAGTACGAGGCCGGTCAACAATTGAGAAACTCTAGTACTATGTTCAAGAAGAATTAAAAAACCATACAATATCAATTTTTCTAAAAATGAGGAAATTATTTGCTTCCATTAGTCAATTTGTACGATTTTTGTTTGGAAAAGACTGTAAATTGTTCTTTTAATCTGTTTGGACATTTTTCATGAAGTTGAGCGGTTATATCCACCCAGAAGTGTTCGACTTTCAAACTATAAGGTGAACTTAGGTCTCGAAAGTAAGAAACTAATTAAGAAAATTTTAGTAATAGAATGCCAAGATTTTTACGTCAGATTAAGAAATTTTTAGTACAGTACTAGGTATCGATCCTAGTTTTTTATTAAGAAAAAGCGTGCAGGAAATTGCATCTTATAGCGCAGCAACGTTATGCCTCGAAAGTAGCCTGGTAAAAATCTAACAATCTTCCATAGTAACTGCTTAATGCTCTGTGGAATACACGTTTCTTTTTATATAAGAAAAAAGTTTATAAGAAAATGAGGATCAAATTGTCAAAATCTTAAGAAAATCTTAAGAAAATCACGAGGCCAATATCCACACTTAAGTGTTTTATTGGCCAAAAATCGATATTTCATCGTTATTGCATTCAAAGTGCTAAAGATGGAATTCAAATTCAAGTATACAACATTAATAACGAAAGCATAAACCATTTTAGCCAGTTTGCTTCAGTAAAAGTTAAGAAAAATTTAAGAAAATCTCAGGCTCAATTTGGGGAGAAGCTAAGAAAATTGAGGCTCAAGCAAAATGTTGGTTTTCTTATAAAAACACGTGTATCGCATGAGCAGTGGCATGCCAAAACAAAGGGCCTAGGTGAATGCCATCTTCCCTAGCACAAGTAGACATTGAGCCTTTGTAGGAGGCTTGGAGTTGAATACGCAAAAAGGGTTATGAGTAAATCGAAATAAATAGTCTCATTGTTCTTATATGTTTCAATATCTTAGGTCAAATGCTAACGAAATCCACATATATCACAAGATTCACCAACTTGACCTGGCTCTAAGCTAATACGATTGGAAACAACTACGGAACTGCCAAATCATTACAAGGCATAGAAACTCGAGATGATGAGGAATGGATTTAATCTAATTTACAAAAAAGTTCTGAAGCGTTATTATAATTGATTTCTTCTTTCTATCAAGACAGTCTGCCTTCCTTGGTGGGCTAGGTCAAAATGTATTTATGCTGAGGTTATCACGACAATCGGTATTAAATTGATAATTCGTACTAAGTAAATAATCACCACAGAATTATCGATTCCCACAAGAATCTCATTTGAAGACGGTTCTTTTTAGAAAGGCTTATTTGCCGTAGTAACACTGTTTTTCCTATTCGGATTTCATGAAATCGTTTCCTTTATCGAATTCAGTGTAACATTTTTAGCCTTTCAACATAAGCATAGTCTTTCAGTTGTTTCTCTAATGATATTTTGTAAACAGGAATTTCTAAGGAGGAAACAGAGATGTAAAGCCTTTGGAAGTCCGTGTTTTTGTATTGTAGAAAAGACTCTTATGCACAAGTCCAAGGAGAAGGTAGAATTTAAAAAGCTTTTTCAAGGCTCTGCTTTTGTACAATCGATACAGCAAAACACAGACCAGGATAGTTTGACTGGAATAGTTATGTCGTTGCCACCACATCAGGGAAATCCGGGAATTTTATGCTCAATAAGGGAAAATATCGGGAAAAAGAAAGATTTTTTCTAAAAACTTAAAGAAAATCAAGGAAGTTCTAAGCTTTATATTGTTCCTTTTCAAAACAGTGACTTTCTCCGTACTCAATCACACATTTAGTTGAGCGTGACACCTGCCCAATGTTACCCTTTGTATATCATTCTGTTCTGTGCAGTCCGTATGAAGCACAGTTCTGTATTATTTGAAACAAAACTTTGAATGGTCAAATTAGGCTCAAAGCTCTCCCAAACTCCACATCTGTCCAAAGAAATGACATACTTTTAAATGACGGTTCTAGGAACATCTGGGAAAATCGATGGAAAATGAGTTATTTATGTCAAGTTGAATATTAGGAAAATCAGGAAATTGCTTTCAGAAATACTAGTAGCAAATCTGTGGTTAGAGATATGGTCTCAGCCCCTTAGTATCTCCCTAAGCAGAAGTGGAGTCCAAAAACATCCACTTTTCCCTGACTCCCATTTCATATATTTACAAAAATAGGTAAAGAAAATGAAGCTTAGTAGATAGGTAATCTAAATATACTTGCTATAACACTATGCAACGTGATAAAGTTCACATTTACTGACAACAAATGGAACAACCACTTTGTGAACAGCCATGCATGGAGTCTATGAAAATGGTAAATGAGCTAAATAATTTGCTTTCCTTGACTTTTCCCTGACATGGATAAATATTACTGAAGTTTCCCTGAACTTTTTGCAAAAATGGCCTATTTTCCAGGTTTCCCCGATTTAGTATGAGCCCTATAACACACTTTTGCTCACGCAAATCAACTCTATATGATATCTTAAATAAGAAACCTAGCTCAAGGCCTAGTACTAAAAGTTTCTTAATTTTCACCACATCCTTTGTTTAAAGGTTTCTTAAAAGTTTCTTAACTTAGCGAACTAAATTGCTGTTAAAGCGTGCGCAGAAAGTGAATGTAGCTAACTATCTGTCCTGTAACAAACAGAATTCTAAGCAATGTTATGTTCACATTGTTTTGACAAAGCTTTGCATTGAAGCAGGTAACGATTTCAATGTGCTATTGGGCTAAAATGTGTTGTTAGCTTTTTCCTTGTAGTTCTAAGAGTTTTTTAAATTTTTGAATGTCTAGTACTAGGTTGCTTATAAAAGGGGTTTCTTATAAAAAAATGTAGATATTCACTGTATGTAGAAATTCGAGCAATGGTAGTAACCACCAAAGATTTTCCTTGGTCATATGAAACTTAAAAACACGCGCAATTGAGGACGTGATAGAGTAAAGAGAAGATAAATCGTAGTGGCTAGTGACAGTACACCGTATAACGCACATCTTTTGCATAGTTCAAGGTAATTATATAAACATTATATCGTCATTTGTGCCGTCAAGTTAAACTTGCGAAGGACAGCTGTCTTTAGAAAGTGATATGTTTGAATGGCTTTCCTTCTTATCTCCCACTCAGTATAGCACGCATAATGCACCGGTAAAAATGAATTCTCATCGCACCCTCCCCACTTCAAGGTACAGGTGGGGATTAGTATTGCAATGTGAGCAAAACCAGACAAATAAACGGGAGCAAATTTTGTGGAGAACAAGGAAAAAAGCCCCTCTCCTGAGGACATATTGACCCCATATTTGCATATTGGACTACCCAGAGATCATTGCAGCTAGAATGGTCGCAATCTTGGATTTCAAACTACAAATCCACACTGTAACGATTATGGGTTCTTTGTGGTGTCTTGTGGTGTATGAAGTCCTCAAGCCTAGGCCTAAAGTAGAGACGACAATACAAAAAGCTACGCGATGCTTTGTCTCTTGATGCAATCGAAGACTACCTCCCCCCATTGTACGCACACGTACGCTTGCTACGACCCCCCATTGTGTACGTACTCTTTCCCATCTAACCCCCTCCCTATTTCTAATGGGAAAGCCTTCAATTATCCAATCATTAAGTCCATAGAGAAAAAGACTGTAAAAGATTTGAAAGACAGGGAAATAATCATAGCAAGTGCTTTTGAGCACAGCAATGAAAGTCGTCACAATAGACAACAAAGTATGATAAAAGGGTCTTCTTTGCCTACGCACTTAGATGTACCAACGCCTCCTCCTCCATTGTACGCATGGCGTACGCCTTTACTCGACCCTCTTTCCCCTTTTCGTGCGTACGTACTAAATGAATCACTCCTAAAAGGAAAAAATCCCACCATTTTTCAAGCAAAGGAGCAGCAACAACATTGTGTAAGGTAAATGAAAATTTATATATGTTTGCACACTACTGTAATTCCTCGCAAAAGCTCCAGGGAATTTATTTGCAAAAATGAATTGTTGGATGGGGGCTCATTCATGGGGGGATTGTTTCAGAGTTTGGCATTTTCCTCAAAGGTTGGCATAAAAAGCAACATAATTTTCTTAATCAGCTATATTACAACACACTATTTCGCAAACGAAATTTATTAGTCATTAAAGATTTCTTCATTATCATCACGAAAGCCGTGGCTATTTTCGCTTTTTGTCTCCAGTCAAGGGAAGTAATACTGTATAGCTATTGTCCTTTGGGGGTTCTTGAAATAGGACATCATTTTACAATTATCCTTCCCTCGAATAAGGTCCCATGGGAGCTTATTCGAGGGAGGCTTATTTGTAAAAATGAATTTTTAGGTGGGGGCTTATTTGAGGAGGTGCTTATTCAGAGATGGGGGGCTTATTTGAGGATTTACGATATTAAAACAACGCTAGTAACCTTGAAAGCTAAGTAGAAGGCAAGGATAATGGAGAGGTAAGGCGGAAATAAAAGGCAAAAGCGAGAAAGACATTCTAAAGAAGTACACGCTCTATTTTTATAAGAAAATCATTATTTTGCCTGAGCCTCAATTTTCTTAACTTTTCCTAAAATTGAGCCTGAGATTTTCTTAAATTTTTCTTAACTTTTACTGAAATAAACTGGCTAGAGTGGTTTACACTCTCGTTAATAATATTGCATACTTCAATTTGAATTTCATGTTCAACATTTTGAGTGCAATAACGACGAAATACCGATTTTTGGCCTATAAAAACACTATATTTTGGAAAATGAGCCTCGTGATTTTCTTACGATTTTCTTAAGATTTTGACGATTTGAGCCTCGCTTTCTTATAAACTTTTTTCTTATAAAAAAAACGTGTATAATGATTTTGGGAGATGAAAAGGAACAATGCTATTAACGTGGAATTTTTGTATGATAGAACAGGATATAAATGGATGCCACAATAAGGACAACTGTTTCAAAGAGCGACTCACACAAACTATAATATGAGCGATGAGTACATGAAGAATTAACAAATTATACAAGATGTCATGTGACAAAAATTAGAATATTTTGAGCCACAATGGGAGGACTTTTAATATCCTTTTAGTGTTCTTTTTATTTCTTTGCTGGTGCAATGATTCCCTCCAATTGAGTCTGCAAAGTCAAGAAAAATTGTTAAGTTACATAATCATGTGTTTACTTCAATTGAATATATAATTAGGAGAAAATGTGAACCAATATTGCATAACTATGAATCAATGTGAATCAATATTGCATAATTATGATTCAATGTGCATCAATATTGCATAATTATATATTGCTGTGCATTAACATTGCATAGTTATGAATCAATGTGAATCAATATTGCATAATTATGAATTAATATGAATCAATATTCCATAATTATGAATCAATGTGAAGCAATATCACAGTACTATAAATCAATGTGAATCAATGTTGCATAATTGTGAATTATTTTGAATTAACACTGTAAAGGTTGCAAATTAGTGTGAATGAATCGAATCCTTGTGAACTAGTTCCAATAAATTAAATAACTATGAATCAATGCGAATTAATTGACTTAATATAAAGTAATGCGATCATCTCAAACATGCATAATAACTGACAAAAAATAGCTTCCTCCGCGGTTTAAGACCTAACGGAATTGTCTGAGGAATTCTTTCTACTAGAGATGACGAATGCATAGGTCAACAGATGGGCTTGTGGATCAAAACTTTATAGCAAATGGGTGGACAAAATACACCATATAAATGTTTGAGTACACCATTAAATAAAGAAGTGAATGGAAGAATGTACACAAAAATGGATGAATGAATTCATGAAAAAATGTATGGGTAAGGAAATTAATGAAAGAGCCAATTACATTAATGAATATATAGATAAAGGAATGAATTGATGGATGAGCGACGAGATGAATGAATGAACGATCGAAGAATGGATGGGTAAATGAATGAAAAAATGAATGAATGAATTAATGAAGGAATGAATGAATTAATGAAGGAATGAATGAATTAATGAAGGAATGAATGAATTAATGAAGGAATGACTTAATGAATGAATTAATGAAAAAATGAATGAACTAATGAAAGAATGAATGAATGAATGAATGAATGAATTAATTAATAAAATGAATGAAAAGTGAATGAATGAATGAATTAGTTAATGAAGGAATGAATGAATGAAAAAATGAATGAATTAATGAAGGAATGAATAAATGAATTAATGAATGAATGAATTAATGAAGGAATTAATGAAGGAAAGAGTGAATGGTCGAAGAAATGAAGGAATAGATCAAGAAATAAGGGAGTGACTTATTGATTGAATGGCCACAATATCTTGCATGGACGATTTCTATTTTCCAAACTGGCTTTCTGTGATGGTTCTGTTTTCATGGTTTTGTAGCCTGATTTTATAGTCCGATTTTGCAGCTAGTAAGCTACAGAGCCTCTTGAAGGCCTTCAGGAGTGTGGTCCATTCAAGCTCATTAAATTTCAAGAATTAATCACAGTTACTATGATAAGCTCTTAACTAATTGAGAATTCTAAGAAATTCAGCGAAAGCAGAAGCTTATCGAACAGCTTCTATTTCAAGTACAATAAACAAGTTCAGCTTTGTGCTTCCCTCACCTTAAGCTGTTGATTGGCTCTTTTCAGGAATTGCAGCTCCTCCGCGTGCTTCTTCTCCTCGATAGCCCGTCTTTCAGCTTCTCTTTTTTCAATAGCTTCGCATTTCGCTTTTAGCTCATTAACTTGGCGTTCCAGGTCACGCTTATCATCTTCCAGTTCTTCAATCTAGGAATACGATACAGAGGAAATTACTCTCCCAAATAATAGGTGAATTTTGGCCCTTAAGATATGCACAACTTGAAGGCTTATTTGATAATTGACTTTACCCGTTCACTCTGGTACGCAACAAAATATAACTCTTATGTCATACGTCAGGGGTGATGTTCAGCTCTGCAACTTAAGGGGACTAGGAAATCAAATTATCTATCCTTTGATAATACCACCTTTGAGAGGGTATGCTGATTTCTAAAACTGTCGATTAGTGCAAAGGTGGGGCCAGAGAAGAAATCTTAGGGGGACTGGCACTCCTAAAGTTCCAAATGTAAGTGAAGAGAGAACAATCTAGCAGACCACTCTTATCAATTTGGCTGAAAAAAGCAGAAACGGTCGTGAAAGTGCTGACATTGTATAGAAATCTTCAAAATTGTAGGTGCGAACGGAGACCCTAGGTAAAATTTTAGGGGTTTCAGTCCCCTCAAGCAACCCCGGTCGCGCCATCTCTGATGAGTGCACATTTTTTTATAAGAAAACCATCAATTTGCCTGAGCCTCAATTTTCTTAACTTTTCCCAAAACTGAGCCTGAGATTTTCTTAAATGTTTCTTAACTTTTTCTGAAATAAACTGGCTAAAATGGGTTAGGCATTCGTTATTAATGTTGTATACTTGTATTTGAATTCCATCGTTAACATTTTGAATGCAATAACGACAAAATATCGATTTTTGACCAATAAAAGCGCTAAACTTCTGGAAATTGAGCCTCGTGATTTTCTTAAAATTTTCTTAAGATTTTGACCATTTGATCCTCATTCTCTTATAAACTTTTTTCTTATAAAAGAAAGACGTAAAGTCGTGAACCATATCACCAAGACTAACATTCTCCTGAATACCGAATTCTTATACACACTTTTTTGATAAGAAACCACTCTATTAACGACTTAGTACTAGACAGTCTGAAATTTAAGAAACTTTTGGAAGGCCACGACGAAATCATAGTCAATCAAATTATTCCATTTTTCATCACATCTTTAATTTCATCTTTAATCAACACTACTATCGATAATCCTTTAGAGCATTAAATGAATCTTCTATGACAAATCTATTAAGACTACAAATCCATTAAAACAACAAATCCATTAAGACAAAAAATCCATCAAGACAACAAATCCAGTAAGACAAATCCTTTATGACAAAACAATTAGACGTTTCGGGCAACTTGTCCCATTTTCAGTATAACAGGAATAGAAAAGGGGGCTTTATAGCCTATTAAAACAATAAACCATAAACTTTTAGAACTACAAGGAAAGAGTTAATAAAGTCTAGACAAATACAACATTGAAATCGTTACTTGGTTCAACGTAAAGCTGTGCGAAAACAATGTGAATATGAAATTGCTTTATAATTTATCTCGAACTGGTGCATTTTGTTTGTTATAGGACAAACTGTTTGTTACATTCATGTTCTGCATAGCTTTCACAACAGTTTATGTCGCTAAATTATGAAACTTTTAAGAAACACTAAATTGTGGCGAAAAATTAAGAAATTTGTAGTGCTGGGCCTTGGGCTATGTTTCTTATAAAAAAACGTATAAAACTCTAAATAAGGGCTGTTGGCTAAAAAAATCACCCCCTCGTCCCCTAAACAGGCAGCAGCGTAGTAGGAGGCACGTCTTGTGCTGTGGAGGGGGCTGTAACGTATGATTTTGGATAAGTGACTCTACAATGCTGTTTGTATTGAGGAGTTATCGTATGCGCAATTAAGGAGCGCACTCTGGCTTTAGTCTTTGACAATATCTCTAACAAAACCGCCATCCTAAAACTGAGGTCATGACCTTGAAGCATTTAGCAATGGCTAAGGAGATTTGGTATCTATGAGAAATGAATGTAAAGAGATTATGACAGAAACTAACGTAGTGAAGAGATATTTAGTAAGAGTATCACATGACAGGTAAAATTCCAACGCACGTGGCACAGCAGCAATGACCATGATACAAAATTAAGAGCTTAAAATCGAATGGTTAAATCTGTAGCTCACCTTCTTCTCCATATCAGATTTCCCTTGCTCAGCTTGCAACGCTTTTCGCATCCCAAAAGCGACACTTGAAAAGTTAAAGATAAGTTTCAGGACATAAACCTGCTTCAACTCCGTTCACATTGACAAAAAGAGTTCATTAGTGTGACTTCACAAAAATGCTAGAATATTTTAATTTTGCCTTTGAAGTCTGAAAAAGCACTTAGAAATAGCTACAACTGAAAAATTTCAGCTCGATCTTAAACATAATGACTGAGATATATGTAATTGATTGGTGACATAGTTCCTATCAAATCACTGTCTTTTGAGGCTGGTTCTAAACGTTGGAAGCAGGAGAAAAAGACAGTGGGTTGTATGGCAAGTTTTCAAACGTCAAATGCTCGTGTTTCATCCCATGTTGACTATATTCGCCGGAAATTGTAACACATATCTATTTTATTATGCTCCTTCACTTTATGCGATCAAAATATAAAAATTCTGAGAATAGATTGTCAGGTCCTGTACAAGCCCACACCTAGTCACACTGATGTACTCTTAGGTCTCAAATAAGCGCCCCCCGCTTATTTGTTTCGAAAAATTTTTGAGACTTAAGAGAAATTACACAACCATATAAATTATAAAATAATAAATATCTTTACAAAGCCAAAATCTTGTATAGCAAGATATTATTCTTCTGAGGACATAGAAATTGTGGGTTTAAGTCTACCTGCTCTCGTAAAGGGTCTGGTAAGCAGCGATCGTCATTCTGATCTCATCTCTAACTCGCAGCAGCAACAAACCTCTTTCTGCGCAGTTGATTGTCACTTGGCGGATCAGTTCATCTGAGAAGAAAGAAATCATAACACTTAGTAATTTAGGCTTTGTATACACTACTAAGGATCGCTTGTTTATCTGTAACACAAATGATACGGATTGGCCTTCCGTCTACAATCCGTAGCAAAACTGGCACGGTTTGCCATAAAACTTTTGATCCTTTCAGCAAAAGGATCAATAGTGATCCGGATTACATGAAAATGGCATTTTTAAGGTCCTGTCTACACTGCTACGGATCCGGATTACATACAATTGGAATCTTTAAGGTTTTGTCTACACTGCAAAGGATCCGGAGTACAAAAAATTGGCATTTTTAAGGCCCCTTCCAGACTGCTACGGATTCAGATTACACACAATTGACATTTTAAGGCCCTGTCCACTCTGCTAAGGATCCGCATTACATACAATTGGAATTTTTCAAGGTCCCGTCGACACTGCTACGGATTACTTTTTGATCCGAATAAAAAGTGCTCTGTTTCATTGTAAACGGGGCTTTTGATACTTCAAATCCAAAAACTTTTAGACACAATGTAAACACCCTGATAAAAATCTCTATTCGATTCGCGTAAACGGGATCTAATTAGTCGTACAGTAAAGAATTTGTCAATTAAACGAAACCAATCTACCCATATTCATCACTAATATATTTCATTAGAAAGTTCGATATTAAACTGGGCATTCTTCTGGGTTAAAAAATATTAGAAGAAGAAAACATTGTCAGCAGATGTATTGATATCATCGCGGTTAACCTTCAGAAGGGTTGGACTGTTTAACCAGATGAATTCTAGTATACTGAGGCACATAAGATGAAAAGCACAGCTTCGATATAAACTTGAGTAGGAGAGCGACAACCAAAAACATGATTAGAAGATAATCCAGAGGGAGCTGTCGAGCTTTATCCAGTAAAATCCCGCACATGAGAAACTTTATATAATTAGAGCCTACAACCTGAAATTGTATATTTTGATATTAAATATTTAGAACCTTTTCAGCCTGTTATTCCAGCTGAATTCCTATTAATGGTTAATTTTTGCTACTGGTAAATAGACTAAGCCCGTTTGCCAATCAATCCCTTTCATGGATGCTCCAAAAATAGTACATAAATTTTGTGATAGGCAGATTCAAACCTATGTTTTTAATCACAAAGCTTTGAGTGGCTAACTAAATTGCCAGTCTTTCAATGCTGAATTGTCGACTATCATTTTCCCTGGGATTTTGGACCCTGTATTAATAATTAGCGCCCTGGTAACTAGAATTACCTCATCTGATAGGAACATGAATAATTTCAATTTAAAATTGCAGGTTCCTATATGAGTCTTTTTACTGTAATACAGATTCTTCTTTCGCAGCCATATCCATCAAATTTAAAAGAAGCGACGCCAACTTAAATTTTGGCAAGGCCATGAACACAAAACAAGGTATAATTGAAACCAGAAAAAAATAAAACCAAATTAAATTATGCATAGAAATTTTCAAGACGAAATCATCTCATCATCAGCTAAAGAGAACATAAATGGGGGTTTTTATGTATATCATACTGAAGCCTAACTTAAGGGTAGAAATAAAGTCATTCAGAAATACATCTGCTAAAACAAACCAAAAACAGGTATAATGCTATGAATGTAGAGACATTTTTGCAGAGGACAATGTATCAAGAAACCTTCAATATTTGATTTACTTCTAAGGACCTGTTCATATGAGCACGCTAACCGAGGCAGCTCACGTAGCGAGATCTCGCCTAATCCTCAATTCCCATACAAAATGTCTTTTCTGTTCATATGAGTAAGTGGGCTAGCCCACTAAGTGAGATCTCGCTTGAGCACTACCGAGATCTCGGTAATGCCTAATCATCCACGTGACAGTTTCTATCTCAGTAGGCGGGCTCGTATGAACAGAACATAAAATTTGTCCCGCTGAGTGAGCTGGCCCGCTAAGCGGGCTCATATGAACAGACCACATACCAAAGCATTGTGAATAAAGTTCTCTCCGAACAGGACAAATTCCAGTCTCTCTTGCTTGTCTCTGCTGCAATCGCATGTCGAGTTGTTCCTTGCAATTAGAATTGGAAAGGTCTTAAATACGAAAGCAACGATGGTGAAGTTTTTGAAAAACATGACATGGAAACAAATTAAACATTGTGCCTCATTGAGGGGGGTATGAAAAATTGGAAGCCTTTGTTATATTCTTCAAATTAATAGTATAGCTCAATTTATTTGAACAAAATTGCAAGCACCACATAGAAACAGGAACATTCTCTCTAACATGTTTAATAAAATCACCAAGAACAGTCATAATTATATTTAACACTATGCGTTATAAGAAGCTCCCTTGTAATGACTTTTATCTACCTGTAAATTAACAACATCGAGGCGGGTAGCAGGAGTACTTGAAACTTGCTGTATCCATAGCTGTCCACTTTCTGCCCATTCCCTATATTAAAAAAGGGTATATAAAATAATGGGTTTTATATTTTATACATCCATATTTAAAGTTGGTATTTACAATAGTAACTTAATACTAATTCAACCCAACTACTTCCAATACAAAAACACCAAATAACTATATACAAAGTATCATATACTAAAATAACAAGTTAGTGGCAGATCCTGCAAGTGCATTCTTTTCCAGAATATTTCTTTATCTTATTTTTGAATGCTAGAAGAGTTGGTTCATTATCATCCTACCTTGGAGGTAATATGGCGTTCAGGATCTCTTCCGTTTGGTTCTTATTTAAGTCTGAAGACATTGGTGGCAATTTGCCCGACCTCGGTGCCGGAGGTATCGGACTCGTTGATCCCCCATTCGCGTTTGCGTTTGTCTGCTGGGTAGTTTTTAAAGGCCGAGCCTGCAAAATAATATAGATGAAAGATGACGACACAAGCTGGCATTTTTGTGTGGCATGATGAGTATGCGTGCGCGTGTATTTGAGATTGTACGTGCGTGTATGCGCTTCTGTTCGTAGGTGCGTGGGTATTTTTTGTTTTCGTTTGCGTGCATGGGTGTTTGTGCTTTCATGTGCGTGCGTGGGTGCTTCTATGTTTTCATGTGCGTGCGTGGATGTTTATGTGTTTTCCTATGCGTGAGTTGATGTTTCTGCGTTTTCGTGAGCATGTATGGGTGTTTCTGTATTTCATGTGTACACATGCGTGCATGTGTGCTTATGTGAAAGAGAAGATTCTGGCGTTTGTTGTCTCTTGAGTGATCTATTGAGCGATTTTATGAATAATGCAACTTTCTCTAAGGGGCCATTCAAAAAGTACGTGCGCTCAATATTAAGTGATTTTGAACCCCCTCCCTTTCGTACGCTTTCGCACGCTTTCGCACGCTTTCGCAAATTTTGGAGGTACCCCCTTCCCCGAGCGTACATAATTCGAATCTACTTCTTACCTCATTATGTTCAAAGAGCGAAAAAGTCAAGTCATAACCCAAGCATCTAAAATTATCGCAGTTTTTTATAAAAATCAATGGGAGCTTGTGTGTATAGTCTTAAACGATAGCTATATCTATTTAAAATGACTCGTAAGTAATCAGCTTTTGAGAATTTGGGATCATTCACCCGTTAGGTAACACGTTATCTACCGTTTTTGAAACCTTAACCCCCTGTGGTAACGCTGCGTACTATAGCTCTCCATATAAATTAAAAAATAGCGTAACCAATCAATGGAAATGAAATCAAAGACAAATGATCTACTTGTTTTCGAGCAAAGAACCTAATTAGGGATGGAAAGCCCAACAGTAAAGCAAACGTGGCCAGTTTCTTCAAGGGCTCTCTGTATAGCTACTGATTATAAAACTTAGGTAATCTTTATGCATACAAGTTAAATCCTAATTAAGTATGCAATGACAAATGGAATCCATAATGAAATAAATATTCAATTTCTCTTATGATAACCCATAATCTCTACAGTAAACTAAGATTTGATTCATTACTAGGGATTCGTGTATGGTGAAGTTTAATGAGGCAAAAGTGAGGCATGTCATTTAAGATAAGGCTAGAGAACCGTGGTCTGATCATTCCAGTAATTTCACCTCAAAAGGAATTTGCTCTAATTTGACGTAAAATTGATGTGACATCTTTGGGCCTTAAGCTGATATTGACGAACAACTGAAGGGATTCTCAAGCTGAGGCATTTGAAAAGCAAATCAGAAATTTAGTTTTAATCAAGACTACGTGAAAAGTTATTAAAAACCTAGTTAAGCTCCACTGAAATAAGTAAAGCTGATTTGAAAATAATTAGTAATGAAACTTATCTCACATGAACGTAAACTAGCGTGCTATAAAGCATTTGATTCTAAACTAAAATGCTAGTAATGATTTAGGCCAAAGGAATCTAAACACCTTTCTACCTTTTAAACTAATATGTACTGGACTGAGCTATCTTAAACTACAAAATCAATTAATCTTCAAGTTTTATTTCGGTAGTTTCATACCTTAGGAAAGTTTAATAAAACCATAATTTTTCAGTGTTTATGTGCGTTAAAAATTACGGTTTTATTAAACTTTCCTAAGGTAGGAAACTACCGAAATACAATTTGAGCTGTAACACACGGGATCTGGTCAATTCATTGGCTAGAAGCGCTAGTTATCGAAAATACAATCTATCTTCGATTTAATTAAACTTCACTATACTAGATTGAGATCTTCAACTGCTAAACCAATCTCTCTAATTAAACTGACTATGAACTACTATACTGGATTGAGCTATCTTGAACTCAATCCCTCTACGACTAATTAAGTTAAAGTATTCTGGAGTGGGCTATCTTCAACTATTAAACTAATTTAGGTTAATCAGAATGAACTTTAATCAAGAACTCGATTGGAATCTAATCAAACAGCCCGAAGGACTTACTGAACTGCAAGTATTTGAGTTTAAAAAGGAACGAGGGAAATTGAGCGATTCCACATCTCAGTAAACCAGGTTTGCGCACGTTAACAGCTTTGGCATGGTTTTTCCTACACAACTTAGAAGCCACCGAACAAAAGTTTCTCGTGTGTGATAGTGCCGATCTCATGCGGGCGTTGCAGGAGGCCCTCTTATGACTGCCTCCATTTGGGGAGGGCTGCCTGTGACGTATCTGCCGTAGGCTGGTGCATTGCGGGTAGGCTTGCGGTTAGTGTGGCTTTATGGAAACTGGGCTTCATTTGAACAATATATCAGCAGCACAACGCTCCCTTACTCCTTTTGTTTGTGCTGATAATATTAAATTGAAAGCACCACCTACAGTTGAAACTAGATGACTTGCGTCCTTCCTGCTTTAGGTCGTGCAGAGAAAACAAAATGTATAGCATCTTTTTTCAAACATGAAATTATTATAGAAAAAACCAATTTTCTCCTAGTTTGTACTGCCTTATCTAATGAATCTTGATAGGGCACTACAACTCCAACTGGCCCTATGCGAGCTTTCCAGGAACTGAAGATTGAGAATAAATTCTGCCCAAAATGTACGTCCGTTTCTGTGGAGTTAAGGCTCAGCAAGTTAGAAATCAGAATAGGTACACATCTTTTGTTACCGATGTAGATACCCTAATCTCAAGCTTTTATTCTTTGAACTAGTATATTTACAGTCAAAATTAGAAATGCAGCTCAACAAATGATAAAGCTTGCATTAAATGAATAGCTTTAATAAATGCAAATATAAATTTGAAATTAAGAACATTTGATATAAGTACATTATAGATGATGTTTGTTTAATATGTTTTCTTTGTTGAAAAGCAAAATTTGAAGTTTAAAGGACATAAAGTTGATTATAATGCTAACAACAGTCTTTAGAAGATTCTTCAGAATTATAAGCTGATGAAAATGCTACAAAGACGCTGGTAAACCAATGATCTAAGTCGTGATGAACTTGGAAGTTTGCATGATTCTCAAATTATTCCTTAACTTCCTCAAAATTAAGCCTTAATATATTTATAGAAACTATCCTTACAAAAAGTGTGCATTAATGAAAAGTAGGGGAAAGAAAAAAACTTAAGAACCTCTTCTCTCAGGAGCAATTTTGTTTCTGGCACGGCCAACACGATCATCATTAGCGATTTGATACGACAGATCAGAATATTCATCGTCTCAAAAAGCTCGCGTTAGATCCGTGCCGTGGTTTCCTATGTATAATTGATAAGCTGAGTTTCAAAATGTGGATGCAATTGTCATGGAGACTTGGAGAACTTCGCACATGGGTAAGATTATGCTGTAAATTGTAGCAGAAGTAATAATTGCTAAGGTTTTCGAAAACACCCGATGGACAGGTGGGGCGGACGCACTTGTTCTCGGTAAAGATACGGCAAGAGCTTTTGAAATTAAGCTAGGCCTGTGAGAAATCTTTAATCAGCGTTCCACGAAAGCCTGGCCACATTCAAACTCTTGCATAACTAGCTATGCAATTCAGACAGTCAATATGAAGGCTTTGTCTTGTATATTTAACTTCGGAGTTACCTCATTCAAAAATCAACACAACGGATTGTAGCTTCAGCTTATTGCCACAACTATCAAGGAAAAAACTCGCATTGAATTCGTAGGTCAGTTCTATCTTGTGGGCTGTACTTTGGTAGAAGGTAAATCCTTGGTAAATCTTATTTACAAACAGTGCAACGTCAGGAATCAAGGCTGTATACAATCAGACACGAGATTTTAAGCTACACTATGAAAGAAAATTAAAGCATATTTTCGAAAAGAAGAAGAACTTTGCACGGCTGAATTGTTTATAAAATGAAAGCCTTACATCGAAGAATAACTGGCCAAATATTATTGTTAGATTTAGCTATTTCAGAATATATCTAGATTTCACTTGAATTTCAATTCCACTCTAATCATGAAAAATGCTGCAGAGTGGGAGAGGTGGGAATTTTGCGATAAAAAACTAGGTGGTCTAGCTTGTCACTGGGCTTTAACTATTAGTTTGCCTCTGGGCTTCTGTAATAAGACTGTGATCATCTTTAACAATTGTGCAACTAAGATTTTGCAAGGGCAGGTGTTTAGTCGGTGAAAAAGGAACATAAATAATTTTTTAGAAGATTTATCTTTGAATAATAAGTATCTGGTTTATAAACAGAAGAATGTTGCAGAAAACTTAGCTTCGTAGCTTTAAAGTAAGAGTCTTGACACCACCCGTACTTAAGGTGAAACTTCATAATTTTCAATTAAAGATTGGATTCAGGCTCTTTTGCTGAACAGGGATGGGCCCTATGGCAATTTCATATCTGACAGTGACAAGGTCTAAGGCCTCTGTAACTCATCTTCAATAAAGCCATTTCCAACCCAATCATTCTTTAATTTCAAAATCTGCAAGCAACCTTCAAATCTATATCAAAACTATACATAATTTTAGAGTGAACGATCTCCTCCATGTGCCAAAAGACAAACCATTTACATATGGGCAAAGGTCACTGTCGCTCAAAGGTAGAATAATTTGGAACACTCTTTCAGACAGCGTGAAATGTGCAACAAACAGAAAACAATTCAATACCCTGATCAAGAATTGGAAGGAAGAAATATTTCCATGTAACACTTTTAGACAACAGTTGCGATTTGCAAACAGATAGCTAACTTTCAGTAACTTTTCGTTACATTTACTACCTACAAACTGTAAATAAATGACTTTCAAGTACTACAATTATTATCCTCAAGTTCAACGATTCCAATTCGGCTCTATTTACACTTGGAGCCTGACAGCCTTCTCAAAACTCAAGTCCCTTTCTGTCTATAACTTCTGACGCCAACCCTTTCTAGAGCCCAGGGCTCTTATTATATTATAGGTGGCAATAAGGCCACCATAGCTACAATTCAGCAAACACCTCCAACAGAAACTGCTGTGCGATATAAACATGGCTGCAAACATAATTACAGTTTATCATTCCTGCATGTACCTAAATTACGGTATAATTGTGTCACACCCTACAGGCAAACATTCTGTCATTTAACACCAAATTCGTCACTCAAGAATCCACGAAGACGAAACACGCACTGCAGAACAACAGAAAGAAGGGGGCTACGCCCATTTTTGGCTGCAAAGTATAGGTCGTACACCTGAAAAAATTGTTTTGGGAAGGCCCTGATGAAGTTGTGTCTCTACGAAAAGTCTCTAAGGCGGAAATTTTAATTTGCTTTCACCTAGCATAAATGTGTTTGAGATAACATGGCTAATATGTTTTGGAAACAATGACATCATGCCACTGCAAAGATTTCTAAGGAAGAGACAAAATTATAGAGCAAGGAAATTGGTATAATCAAAAGAGAATTATACAAAAATTAGAAATAAGAAAGATAAGTGTGGGAAAGAGTAAGTTAACTCCAGTACGTTTATGCTAACGTTCACAGACTTAAGCGAAACATTGGAAGACGACTGAAAGTGTAAGGACAGATTAGAAACAGGAAGCCTTGTGGTAATTTAAAGAAAAAGAAATTTCCAAAATAATCGGAAAGTTTGTTGAAACGCTATTTATGTTTATCTGTAACATGGCAGTGGCACTGGAATAGATTAGATAATAGTTAGACTTGAGATAAACTTCAGAAAAAACAAAATTACTGAAACTCTAAGGAAAAACCTCATCTCAATTGCGTCCAGATTTCGGGTTTCAAATCTTGGACTTCAGATGCAAATCCACTATTTTCAATATTTGAAACGTTCGGAGGAAGACTGGAAACCAGTACTTTCGCACCCGAAATCCCAAGCGATATATTAATGGGCCTAAAGTCTAGAGGAATTCAGCTCAATGAGGAAAGTGAAAATATAGCATCGTATGAAAGGCACAAAGTAAGGGGCTGGTACCACAATGTATTGACAAAGCCGTATTCAGGGTTCATACAAACTCTTTAATTAAATTCTAAAACGTGTCAAAAAATTTTCCAAAGCCAAATAACCAAATTTCAAAAACTCGTTTTCATTTGCATTTTGAAACCACAAAATGATAGAAAAACGATATTTTCGATGATATACTTTATAATTTTTTGGTGGATTTTGCTTCATATTTATTATAAATAGTAAAATGAGATAAGAGGTATTTTTAGAATTCTTCCAAACAAAAATCCAAAACTTTTCATGGCCATTTGAAAAACATCCCTTTTCTAAAACTTTTCAGGTCCTGGAAAATGGCATTTTCAATTTCCATAACTTTCCAAAACCCGTACGGACTCTGCTAATCTCTTTCACTTCCTTAAATTTTCTACTAATCAAATAGTTTGTGAGAAACATATTCGCAACTGATTAAGCAGCTTTGACGGTTGTCAAAAAAATTGCAAAATAAGACGACATTCTAAAAAGCCATTCATGGAAGCAAGAAAATTCGCGGCTTGGAAATCTAATGAAAGAATCTGGACGATATTCAACTTTGAATGAATAATTAAAGCAATTGAGACTGTCCTATCTACCACAAATAGTTGCTAATAGAACCCAATCGTAGCGAATTATACCAGGGACGGCTCTACTCAAATCTACTCACTGATTAGATAAAGAAAAATGATCAGATGGTTAAGGATTTGTGTTTTTGTCGAACAGAGGTCTCGCAGCTTCATGCCCCAATAAAGTAGGCCAGGCTTAGACGCCCAAGTTAAATCCATGCCAACAACTGTTTGTTTTCATCTCAAAATGCTAAAAAATCTTAGTTACGATGTGATAAACCACAAAGGCATGCAAGCTGCTATTTTTCATGTACGCAATTGTTATTTTTCGCTTACCCTCAATATTCTTAAATATTTTCGGCTTTGAGCCTTAGATTATTCTTAAATTATTCTTAAATATTGAAGGTGCAAGTATATCTGAAAAAATTACATTTAAATCTTTATTGATGTCTTACTTCATCATAAAGCAAAAGAATTATATGTATTATATCGACAGTGAAAAATTTAATTTACAAGCAGTACTGTAGCTCAAATAAGAGCAGCCGTGGCCTAGCGGTGAAGAACTCAAATAGATCAACGTGGTCCTGGGTTCGAGGCCCACAGCAGGCCATTGGTGACGTCAGGAAGGGCATCCGGTCCTGGGTGCTGGTGCTAGAACTAATGTTCTCTCAGAGGCACCCTCCAAGCCCCGGGGAATTGGGGGAAACGGAGATAAAATCAAATAAATAAATAAAAAACTGTTGCTCAAATATACAAACATTCTAAATCTTGATGAAACTTGAGTCCTGCATTAGTCTTAAATTATTCTTAAATTTTAGCGATTTTGAGCCTAGATATTCTTATAAACTTCTCTCGTATAGAATAACGAGTGTAATGACAGAATATAAAAATTTAAATCTTTACATTTCGTCATCAGAGTGGAACTGTACTAAGCTCTAATGAAAAAACTCTAGTTAGCTTTGCAAATAACCCTTTGGCAGTTCTAGCAGGTTGATACCTACTCATCCGAGTAAATGTTTTATATTTTCATTGAAAATAACAGAATGTAGTAAATCTGTAGCAGTAAGAAAAAGTTCAATACAGTCAACATCCGTAGGGCTTATCACCCGAAAAAATTAAGAAATGTTTTTGATATTGGAGGATATCGTAATATGATTTTTTTGTGGCATAACAAGGTAACCTTTGTGACTTTGTGACTTTGTGATTTTTGTTAGTTTTGTGAATTCTGAGATTTTGCTTGCTATTTTATAAATTAATTTGTGGCTTTTATAACTTTTTGTAGCCTGTGTGAGTTGTTTGATTCTTTGTAAATCCCTATTGCTATTTATAATTTATTTTGTAGATTTTCTAATTTTTTGTGACATTCTTAGTTTTTGTGATTTCTGCTGAGTTTTCTTTTGCTGTGTTATATTGCCTTTTTATTATTTTTTGTGATTTTTGGGAGCTTTTGCGATTTTAGTAAATTTGCTTTTGCTATTTTAAATAATTCGCAGTTTACATAATTTCTTGTGACTTGTATGATTTTTCTATGATTTTTGGGAAATGTCTTTTGCTATTTTATAATTGATTTTGCAATTTTTATAATTTTTTGTGACTTGTGTGATTTTTAGCAAATATCTTCTGCTATTTTATAATTTATTTTGTGGTTTTCATAACTTTTTCATGACTTAAGTGTTTTTTGAGCTTTGGAAATTTTTGTGAATTACATGTGTTGTGATTTTTTGTGATTCTCGTAGTTAATGATTTTGTTGTTATTCTATGATTGACGATTAGGATGATGATATTTCAATAATTTTTGTGTTCTGTGACTTTTGTGATTTTCATGTTTAATAATTTCTGTCACTATTATTTGATTCACTTTTGTAACTTCGATGATTTCTGTCATATTTTCGTGATGTTTTCACAAAGTATACGAGATTTTTTGGAGCTATTTACCACTTGCAATTACGTGGGCATCTGTTGCTTAGTGATTCACTACGACGATAGTTACAATACTCGAGAGTACCGAATAATCGTCCCTCCCGATTATTAATTTTGAGACTTTCTCCAACCCTCCCATATATAAATTTTCCAAAAGTCTGAAGATGTGAATGTAGAATTTGCCCAAATGTGAACCAAAAACGAAAATCCATTACATTTAATATTGGACAACATGCCCACTTTAGCCAGAATCGTCAGGCCCATGACATAGATATAAGAATTATTCCATGTATTTCAACTCCAAATTTATTAAATTTTCAAACATTTCCAGCCCCTCATTTACTACATTTTCGGGAATTTTCCAAACTCCCCCAATTAGTCAGTACTCTAACGTACACGTTATTTTTTTTCTACGAAACAAACTCTCTGGCTTAAGTCTTGATGCTTCTTAATATTTCGTAAAATCCAACCTTTAATGTTTCTTAAATTCTTAAAACTTTCAATGACACTAACAACCCAGAGTGGGCAATTATGGTGCAAGAAAAAGGATGCTCAGGTTTTGTGAGGCATGTTATGGATGTTCATTCTATTTTCTTGCTAGTTTGATCAAAATTTTACAAGTAAAAACAGTTTTTGCAAGTTATTATTTGAAACACAGTCTGCCTATGTTTCTGAAATGTTTCTTAATTGTTGCCCAATTTCAGCCTCCTGTTTCTTATGGACATAAGTCTTATAAAAAATGCGTATTCACAATTGTTCTTATTTTACTATTGGAAGTTCCTATAAAAATAGTTCCTGTGACACGAGGTCAAAAGTTTTTAAGTGTTCCTTCAAATATCAACATGTACAAAATTTCATGCTAGAAAGGTTTGTTGTTCATTTTACGTTCATGTGTAAAAGGGCATTGTAGATAAACATTTTTTATGTAAGAAAAGCGTCATATTGTCTGCCTCAATTTTCTTAACTGTTCCCGAAATTGAACCTGAGATTTTCTTACAATTTTCATAACTTTTCCCGAAATTGAGCCTGACATTTTCTTAAAATTTCTTAACTTATAAACTGGTTAAAATGGGTTACATTTTCTTTGTCTATCTTGTATATTCGAATATGAATTCCATCTTTAACATTCTGAATGCAATAACTGCGTAATATCGAGTTTTGGCCAACAAAAACACTTCATTTTGGAAATTGAGCCTTGTGAGTTTCTTAAGATTTTGGCCATTTGAGTGCCATTTTCTTATAAACTTTTTTCTTGTAAAAAGATGCATGTATTACTCTATAGAAGCTAGTGCGTGCGTGAGTCACATGTTCGTGTGCACGTGTACCGTGTGTATCGAATGAACAATAAAATTGCCTTTATTCATGAAAAGGTGCTGCGTATTGTATATAACGCTAATTCAGCATCAGTTCATCAATTACACTTACAGCTACTAATGTCAGAAATCTGTAAGACAAATTTAAGCCTTAACCCTTGTTTTACGAAAAGACTTTTTGTGTATGTAGATTCTCGTATATATCTATTAGAACGTAGCACAGACACGTGTGTTCGGAGATGAACTCAGCCTTATTCTTAATTCATGTTACTCTACATTAAGTACTTCTACAAATCACTGCAGTGCAGACAAAATACATCACGTAATCTACGAATGCATAATTAACTTGACTAGCCACGAGTCAAGACAGTATCTTATGGAATACAAAATGCTATGCTTCCTAGGCTCCTCATTGTGGCGTACAGTGCTAAACGAAGCCAAGAATTCTATAACTATACATAACTTCAGAACCTGTATAAAGCACTGGAAAGGTCAGGAAAAATACTCATTTAGGCTACGCAAACTCTACATAGTGAAGTTGGCTTCTTGACATAGTATTCTCTTTTCTCATTTTTCTTAAAATCTTTTTACTTTTTTCGAGAATATGTACAATTTCTACAAACATAACCTTGTAATGATTTATACTTTGTATGTTTTTCTCTATGTTTTGGAGTAGGAATAAATTAGCTCATCTAGCTATTCAATATCAATCTATTGTAAATAGATCAATTATTATTATTATTACTGATCACAGCAATGACTATCACTCAATAGAATTCATCAATCTTTCCATAAGTTGCCTTGGCATATTTGGTCAGTCGTCAGAATCCTTCCTCACAATGTGTACTAAACTAGGCTTTGATAATCAACATCTAAATTTCATTATTTCCAAGCTATCTGCTATTGCTATTCGTACGACCTCTTACATATTTTGCATGAGGAACAAAGCATGGTGCAACCCAGAGCTTCTCAGCAACTGAACACACTAGTTGATAAGTTGATATTACTACTGCTTCTGTACTGAAATACTTTAGTGTGTATTTTTCTTTTATTATATCTACTTCATATGTACACTTTTAAAAAATTTAGTGCACCATTGTAAGCCAGCCAAATACAGATGATCTATTTAGTGAGATTTGTATTTGTAGATTTTAATATGATATAAATGATGAAGTTTGAAAAAAAATTATATCGCACGCTGATACGCTGATACATTAAGCAGACACACTATGTGCAGCAGTGCCTTTTCTAACACTGAAACTAGGGGTATTTGCCCCTGTAACAAATGAATTTTTAAGAATAGACGCAAACTTATAAATAATGCAAAACATAGAAGCTAGAGCATGCGTGGGCAACCTTTTTCTCACGAGAGCCACAAGTTGCTTTTTATCAAAGCCCGCGGGCCATAAACAGAAAGATGAACAAAATTGTGCGCATGCGCATACATTCTTACGAAGTATAGGCATGTCAAGTCCATTCGAAGGGATTTTTATCATAATCATGGAGCACAGGGCTCTCAGGCGATATATAGTTGCCATAAATTGTGCAGTTGGCGGCCTAGTGTTAGACAAATTCAACCATATTGCAAGCTATGCTCTCTTAAACCGTAATAAAACGTAATGTGTAGTGACATTTGGGCTTGGAATAACCTCTTGTCATAAAAACCGAAATGTTAAAACACTTTCCAAAAGGTCATCACAGGAGAAGACATCTAAGATACTTCGCAGGCAGGATTGAAACTCTCTGTGGGCCGGATTTGGCCCGCGGGCCGTAGGTTGTCCGTGCATCTGCTAGAGCCTGTATTCATAGCAGCTCAAAAAATGAGGCGAAGAGACTATCTGATAAGGTGTGAGCTCCACCTTTCACCAAACAAAGCACCACTTAATAAATAGAGGGGGCTGGATGAAAAATGGCGGGCTGGATAAAAAGTGCGAGGGCTGGGAAGTCAATGAAATTGCTATCTTCAAAATATTTGTCTTTCTGACGTCACTGGTTGGCAAAGAGTGGGGACAGAAGCCCCCTAGTGCCCCAGTGAAGCCGTGCTTATTTATCAATTCTATTAATACATTTGTATATAAGTATCCATACATGAAATATGAACTTCAGCTCACACAAGAAACTGCCTAGGAACTAAAACACCCAATCGGAAATAGCAATTCAGTCCTACTAAAAGGGAGTGTTTGTGACACTAAGAGGGCGCTTCTGGTGAACTATAGACTATGCTTCGCTGCGGATTGATGTTGTTGTGTTGACTTTGACTTTTTTCTGTTATTTCATTGGTTAATCTCTATTAGTATTGTTAGCATCATAACGGGCGTGCCAAGTTCAGAGTAGAGTGAACGTCTTGAAGAAAACACTCGAAAAGGTAGCAGCCTTGTTGTGAAGGTTTAGAAGACGTTTAGCCGAAGTTTATAGTAAAGGTCCGAGCTCTAAAGTTGATGGCCCTTCATAATAGCAAAGTCGTGAGTTTACATTGCTAAAGTACATTTCGTTGATTGATTATTAATAATTGTTGTGTTGTGGAAGAACTCACTCATCTTAGCCTTTCCTGCGTAATCCAGGCGAAAGGTTAACATGTTGATCTTCCAGGCATTTTGTTGTAATCATAAGCGGGAGGGGGTAGGGGGGTTTTAGCCCCCCAAGTTGGCCAGAAATCCGTTTCATTCGGGCAAATTTTTTGAAAGAACAATAGGAAATTCGGGCAGAAAGTTTACAGAACGTTTACAGCCCCCCTAAACTTGACCTCCTACGCCCCATGGTTGTAATGTCTGAGTCGTGCTCTCCAAATATGTTTTGAGTTGTCTTTTGAAGCTACTTAAAGAATAATCTAGGAATAATGCAAGGCTCAAATTTCATCAAAACGTAGAATTTTTGTGTATTCAAGTCATAATAGTCCTATCCCGCGCGCAATGGCACACAGGGCGGCGCCTATCTCCGTTTCTATAGCCCTAGGCCACGCGTCTGCGAATGCAGTGAAAGCTGCTTGTAAATTAACTTTTTCACTGTCGATATAATACATATTATTTAGCTCCACATTCATTTTGCTTTATAAGTAAGACATAAACTCAGGTTTGAGTATATTCCTTTAATTTATAGACGATGTTACACCTTTGATACTTAAGAATAATTCAAGAATAATCAAAGGCTCAAAACTAGAAAAATTTAAGAATATTGAGGCTTAGCAAAAGTTTGGTATTCTTGTAGAAAAGATGTGCAAATAGTTAAATCAAATCAAATCAAATCAAATCAAACTTTTTTACAGTTTGTTGGCTACTTCTTCACGTGTAGCACTCCTCCGCAATTCGTCGCATATCAAGCTTAGCATTCAGTGCACAGTTCACAGCTTATAGTTAAGAGTTACGAGTTGAGATTAAGAGTGCACAGCCAGTAGTCTAACGCTACGAGTTTAAGTTAAGAGTTTCAAAATAAAACAAGATTCATGTAATTATCGTAAATATTGGGTTGATTCAATGCTATTATATATCCAACGAAAAGTTTAGTTCATTGTCAAGTCTTGCACTGATCCACAAGAGCATGAAGTTTACAACACAGTTGGTT